>JARFXV010000438.1:0-305000 GCA_031761425.1 Cosmopolites sordidus | reverse complement strand
TTTCTGTAACATGTACAGTTTTTTGTTACAATACAATCTAATATTTATTTAATATAAATATGTAAAACGTGTTAAATCCATGCAAAGACATCCAAAAAAAATCCAAATGGGAGTGTAAAAATGCATTTTTAAGGACATGCGAGACCCTAGTATTTCATTGGTTTTCAAGAGTTGATTTTTCAGGTTTTTATAATATTCATATTTCTTGTTGCCCAGAAATCCTTTCACTACACTTACAAAACACTTCCCAGCTGCCAATTCTTTTTCATTTAATTTTTATTGGAAACGGAAATCACCTAGAAGTTTCCTTATTTGAGGTCCAATAAATATGCCTTCTTTTAGTTTTGCATCACTTAGTTGAGAAAATATTTCTTTTAGGTACTTGAAACCGTTATCTTCTTTGTCCATGGCCTTGATGAAAGTTTTTTTATTAGTCCAAGCTTAATATGGAGAGGCGGAAGAAGCACCTTTTTTGGGTTAACAAGGGGGCTTATTATGTTTGAAGTACCATGTTCAAAAGAAGTTCTATAAGGCCAATCTTTCTTACTTTAATGTTCTTTTGTTACCCTACTGTCCCATAGAGACCAATAAACAGCAATACTTTGTACCAAAGTACTCCTTACTTTTGTACTCCAAAGTCAGGTACAAATAATTTCAAAACTCCATAATATAAAGGAGAAGCAGGTACTTGAAAATAGGACGTGCTAGGTCATTTCTGTGAAAATGTGTTTTAAAGGAAACGCAAAAAGAGCATTCTCATTAATGTTACAAAAATCTTATCGACTTGTGTAATAAGTATATCGCCATGTGTTTATTGCACAGATTTATTAATTAGTCCAAAATCGAGCGTTTAATTTAAAAATATATTTTAATATTGCAGGCCATTAGGGAAGCCCAGCGACGCGAAGAAGAAGACAGACTTAGGAGAGAAGAAGAAGCAAGACAAAAACAATTGAAAGAAGAGGCTGATAAAAAGGCAAAAGAGGAGGCAGAGAAGCAGAAGGCTGAACTACAAAAGAAGCTGGAAAACGAAGAAAGAGAAAGAGAAGAACGCCGAAAGCGGGTAGAAATGATCATGTCCAGGACCAGAGGGAAGAATAATGCTAATAATTTACCCTCACAGGTATATAGTTGTGATAGGATGACATTTTCACGTTTTAACCAAAAATGTTTCACAGAATTCCAAAGACACAAGCAAGTCTGAAAATAAGGAAATCACAGAGGAGAATAAACTTAATGATGATAACAAAGTTAATGAGAATAAATTGAATGGATCTCAACAAGAGAATGGAACAAGTGATACAACGGCCAAGAATGGAAAGGATGTAGGAATTGTTGACAATATGTATGTATCTATAAAAATTTAATCCAGGTGCTTTATGAACTCTATAGTGAATATATAAAATATTGCTAAGTAAATATTGAGCATTACTTAATATTTTACTTTTATATTAGACCTTAAACCAAAACATAAATTATCGCAAGAGATAATTTACTTAGCAATCCAAAGTTTGAAATTAAAAAATAAATATTTGGGCTTTTTTTAATAATTATTTTGTATTGTGATCGCAAACAAAATTATCTGTACTATGATGAAATAATATCAAATAGGATTTTCATCATGGGATCTTTCTACAAGGAGATTTTGAATTTAACAAAATGTTCTATTTTTGTTTCATTTGAAAGTTGACTAGTTGCCATTTATATTTTCAAAGTTATATTGATTTCAAGTTTATGCTTTCTGATGTAAATATTATAATATTTATCAATAAATGACTTGCCAGTGCCCCTATTTCCCGGAATCATATACTCTGTTTCCTCAAAATTTAAGTTTTAATTTATTAACACATCACCAATGGTCTGATATAGAGAGTTCTGAAGTTCTTCAATATCTTTCACCATTTGGTCATAGTTCTTTCCCGTTACTGAAAGGAGAGTATCGGGGGCAAACAAATATGAGCGATTCAGAAGCAACTATTTAACTCGGTGGATGATTCGACTTTGTCCTGTTCAATTTTAAGAAAGCAAAATCTTTGAAAAATAGTATTCTGTGTGCCTGCCGTGACACTTAAGAGTTTTTTTTATTGTATTGTACCCTGAGTAAGATTGCGATAAGTGCTAGGAGTGCCTAAATATTATTGGGCGACCGTTCCAAGTCAGAATTAGTACGACGAGATTTTTATAAATGGCAACTATTCAATTTCTCAAATGTCAAGACAAAAAAAGTACATCTGCAAAGCTAAATATGAAGAGATTTGCGACTAAATACCAAATCACTTTTTTTAAACTTCTCGACGCGCGTTTCACTAACCATGTTAGAATCATTAGGGTGGAGATGATTGTGAGATGGAATCATCTCCTGAAGATGCTAACATAACTAAACACACGGTGAGAGGATTAAAAAAGGGATTTGGTGTTTAGTGGTGAATTTCTTCGAATATAGTGTATTACACCGAAGGTTCCGATAGAAGAATTCATCTGCAAAGCTGTAAAAAAAAACTCCGTTGTGTAACCTTTTTTTGTGCTGCTAACTTATAATTTTAGAAAATATGACGTTATAGGTTTTTTTTATAAATATTTCGTAAAATATTAGATGGCAGGTAGTTTTCTTATAAAGATGTTTTATAATTACCTTAATAACGTTACCTAAAATAGTTTGGATTTTTTGTAACATGCTATGCTGCCTTTTGTGTTGGCATCGTCAAAGGACGATGAAATTTTCTGTAGATATTCCGCACATTTCGATGTAGGTTTCGCTAACAATTTTTTTAAGAGAGTGGAACATACCTGCTAAATTTCAACATTAATCATTTATCTTTGTCTGTGCAAACTGGCCACTACTGCCAATAATATCGGCCCCCTATCTCTGAGCCCGAAGAATCGTGACAGTGGTATAGAGTACAACATTAAACCAGAAATAGCAACAAATCTTCCTCAAATAAATCCCTATTCTGGCAATGAAATATATTATTAAGAAAATCTGTATGACCTAATCATATATTCTGATGAACGCACAGATACAACAAACTATTAGGTGTGGCTAATTGTTTGTGGCTGTTCTCGAAATATATCAATTTTTCGTCTCCAGTCATGATCCCATCCTATGCAAAAAAGTTTTTTTTGCCGAGAAAGATAATTTCGCACACCGTTTTCCTTCCTTGATCTTTTATGGCATGCAAATGATCAGAAATGGTTCGACGACTAACATTTCACCTCTCTGCCATGTGTTGTTGAGTTTGCATATCGTCTTCTTCCAACAATATTTGCAATTCGGCATCATTTAAATTTTTTCGGTTGACCTGGACGTCCTATGTTGAATTCACCATTTTTAAATCGTCTAAATCAACGTGCACAACCATCTTGCGTTGTGACATTGTAACAACCGTAAGTCTCCACAAGTATACGACAGCTTTCGCTGCAGAAAGGCAGCACGTGCCGGAAATGCTTTTTATTTGACTCGACATGTTTACCACAGGAAAAACATATGACGGTACTGTCGTAGCAACAAAATGACATAAGAGATTAGGTCGTGAACCGACCCTTACTTCCAGCGTCACCTCTTAAAAAAATGAAGAATTATTAACCGCCACACCTAGTAACTTGTAGAAGTATAAGGAAAGTTCTTCTCGGCCTCTGCTTTTCTTTGCCTACAGAACCTATTCAAAGCACAATTTTTTCCGATCATATAGTTATTTTAAAACGCCATGTTTCAGCTTCAACACGAGATATAATATACGAGACTATGGTGTATAAAACCTGAAAAATCAGTTGTAGACATGATATTGTTCGAAAAGCAACATTTGAGGTAGTGCCTTTTCGCTTTTCAATTGAAAAATTACATGATTTGTGTAGCCACAGGGGAGAGAATGGGAGCCCCATGGGAGATAATGCTATTTTTGTTCAGGGCAAACAAAAAAAAAGTAGATGAAGAATTAGAAACACTCCTGGAAGAAAATCCTTGTACACAACAACATCATCTATACAAGGTAGAAAAAATTCGTCGTTCAGTTCCCTATGAAGTCACAGCTGATAATTAGAGTAGACTCTGGAAGCGACTGCCGAGTTAGGCTGGGAGATTTTATCATATCAGGATCACCCCTGCGTATTCTCCAGACTTGGCCCCTTCGGATTTTTATTTCTTCCGATCCCTGCACCATCACCTGTCGATAGCCCATTGGCGGCTCTTAAAGGAAGGGCGTTCGGGCGCCGCCCCTCCAGCAAATTATCACATTAAACAATTTTTCAGAGCAAAACACCATATTTTATTTCCGTTCATATTCTTTCCTTTAACTCATTTTAAGATATTGTTAAAAATTAAGATCTCCAAATGTAGAAGAACGTCTGTCGGTCCATCACACCAAATAATGCGGATAAAAATTCCATCCTCTCGCCACAATTTCGTTCGTACATCATTGGTCGGAAGTTTATCTCCAGCGACCGTACGCTACGTCATCTTATCTCGCCGTTGACGTTACATGTTCTATTGGTTGCCAGAATTCGGGGGTTTAACTCCTTTCTAAAACATGCGATGTGGACGTAGACTCCCTGCGACCGAGCGTATTTAAACGGCGATTTGACGGGTACGGAGCGTTTGATATGTCTCGCGTCGCGTATTTCGTTCTCTTCGTTTTGATTTGAGATTTGCTACGTGTGTACACACTGAGGTACTTTTTAAAAATAATCAACTTTTAATTGCAAACATGAAGGTGTCTGATTTAAAACAGTTAATAATGTCTAATTTAAGTTTGGAGGAGAAAGTTGAATTAAAAACTAACGGTCGTCCCACGCCCGTGTTGAATTTGAGTCAAGTTTTACGCGAAAATGGAAGATTTGAAGACCGAATTGGAAATTTTTTATTCAAGGCCCGAGGTTTGTCAATGAAGACATTAAAGGCTGTTTAAAGACATAAAATTTTGTTTTGAATATGGGACTGGATACAGCTTTTAAAGAAATCACTAAGGCATTGAGAATACTTGTGACTATACCGATGACCACAGCTGAAAGGTGCTTTTCGACTTCGAACTTGATTAAAACATATTTAGAAAATTCAATGGGGGGAGATAGACTAAATGCTTTAGGTATGTTAAATATTGAGAGTGTTGTCGTCGAACTAATTCCGGACTTTAATGAAAAAGTTATGGAAAAATTTATTTTTGACAAAAACGAATGGAATTTCACTTTAAAAACTAGAAAACGGCGAGGGGCTATTCACCGACAAAAATGTGTACAACAACCCTTTTTGGAACTTTTTGAACTTGCCATGAACTTTTTCGAATGTTCTCTATTGATTTGCAGTTACAATAAACTGTTTGAATCGTTTACCCTGCGGGAAATGATAAGTACCTACTTATTCATTCCTTTATCTGCGCAACAACCAACAACCCATCCTCCAATGTCCTTGTAAGTAGTAACAATACAAAATGTTAATGTTTTCCTGGTTCACCTCGTGTATAGGGTTTCAATAGCACGAAAAGTAAAAAGGCGGAAGGGGAAAGCAAAAAAAATCAGCAGCACTTTTTTCTTCTACGCCCACTTTAAAAAGCCACGAGCCGCCAGTGCGATAGCTGCTTAATTGAGGAAGTCTGAAAGGTTGCGAAAGTGAGAAAATATTCAGTTTGTATTACTTTTTTCATAAATACATTTTAAAGATAGTAAATAATTAACCTGAGATAGCTCAGTCTATTAAGTCTACGAAAAAAATTAAAACTATTGTTTCCAAACTATTTGATGGTATTATATCAATTCGCACCATTTGTTTTTTCCGGTCGTTAAGATTATGATAAAAATTTTGTGGTAAAATGAAATTGCATCAGTTGCATTAAACAGAAAAAGGTGATACATTAGTAATTTGTAGAATTCCAGATGATAGTGTAAAGAACGCCAACACAACAGTAACGGACAGTTTAAACTCGGATTCGATAAACTCAAACAAAACGTGGCAGCCGACACAGCAGTACGGTAACCTACTATACAATAATAATAGTTAAAGAGTGACTCGATCTGTGTTTTTCAGATTCATAGATGTGAGCTAAACGCAGATATATAATATTATAAAGTTTAGTTAGATTAGCCCTTGTCCTAATATTTTTTAAAATAATTTATTTTTTATTTTTTATGCATACGGCATACGGAAACGGTTGTAAATTGAGGTGATAGAATAAATATTTATAGAGAAAAGGCAACTCGTATTACCTTATGTTAATTGGTTATATTCGACTGAGATAGGACAAGGTCCATCCTGATGGAAAAACAGCCTTATTTTTATCAGTATTAAGCTTTTTTCGATCAGGAGTTTTATCTTCCACTTTTTTTTTTTTGTTTAATTTAACAACTCGGTCTGTACTAGTCATCTTGTATGTTAAATTGTTGTATAATGTTATCTAATATACTCTGCTGTTCTAATAACAGTGTAGTAACCAATATATTTTTATTGCGGTTTTGTTTTAAAATATCTGCATTTCGAAGTAATCTTTTTATAATAAAATCGCCCTTTTGTTGATTTTATGTCATCAATTAGAAATGTTAATGATGATTAATGGGAAAGGTCATTCTTATGAAAATTTAAACTTTTAGCCGGTTACATAGGTTTTGTATAGCTTTAGAAAAAAAAAAGGAAAATAAAAAACAAACGTTAACAATGACTGTGACAAACTATTAATTAAATAGATTTTTTTTTTCATTTTCTTGTAACTGTCGTTTATATTTAATAATTATAATAATATTAAATAAAATTTACCACAAGGCAATTATAGGTTCATATCTCTTTTTAAATTATAATCTTAATAATATGTGAAATTACAGTCCTTTACATTGCTTGTTAAAAAGTGCTTAATAAATGTAAAAAAATTTATTTATGATTCTATATTAGTTGTTTTATTTCATGTTCCCTTTCATAAAATATATGTTAGGTACTTGCAATGGATAAGACGTATAGACAGGATGACTGAAACAAGAATATCTACATTGTTAACGACAAGCTCAGTAAATGGGAAGAGGAAGCCGAAAATCAATAGATGAAGTGAGGAAGCCGTTGTGTGTATACCGGGGTTTTTTTTACGGTAGTCGTTCATTAGAAGTTTTCGTGGTTAGAAATGAGTTCCATCACGTTTCCCTATACCTATTTTGAACTGTTTCTTAAATATCTTGATTCTTTTGAAAATTTTGAAAGATGTAACCTTATTTTCAACACTGCGCCTTTTACCCATTTTCGACTTGTGCTTCGAAATCCACATTGATAATTAACTTATCGCGTACAGGGTGTCCAAAAGTTTACACTCAAATGTGACACTCTGTATATTATTGGATGGCCGGATGCAGAATTTGATTTTGCATCGATTTTCTTGTTAATCCATATATATTTTTTTATCAAAAGCCGATGAAACTCCAAAAGTCCTATCTAGTAAGCCTTGTTTTTGGTAGGAATTGAAACGATGATAGTATGTCAAAGTAGTATCAGCTCACAAATTCGTGAGGTATCTACTTACAGTTTAGATTATTATCAAACGATATCCGGACATACCAACAATAACTCATGGAAAATTCGCAAAAATCGAAGCTCCGTTTTTGGCAACTGAGAGTGTAGACTGATATTCTTCTTGCCTGCAGAATTTTGATTCCAAGGAATTATAAATCGCCGAAATAATCACTACTGGGCACAAGACAATCCATATGGCATAAAGGGAACATAATCATCAGACCACTTTAGTTTTAATGTTTTTTTGTTTAATTATGGACAACAGAGTGGCATATCAAGAGTATGATGAAAATTTGCATGGGGCTAGATATCTGGAGATACTCGGAGGGTTTGTTAGTGATTTCCTAAATATTCTACCTCCACATGACAGAGCAAACAGTTGGTATCAGCTGGATGGTGCTCCAGCACATTCCACTATAGCTGTACACCAGCAGTTGAACCTCTGTGGCCGTATAAAAGAACTAGTGTACTCTAAGCCTGTACAAACTAGAGAGGAATTATTGAACCGTGTTCACTATGCGTTCACTAATCTAAGTCCAGGCGAAATTCGGAGGTCTGTTTCGCGAGTAGTATATAACAGAGTTATCCAGTGTTTAAACCAAAATGGCGGTCATATAGAACAATTATTGTAATTTGACATTCATTTATTATTTCTTGTGTGTTCCAATTTATTTATATTTTTCATTTATTACGTTCTAAATTTTGTTCCTGTTTTGTTTTCATATTCTAATTAAAGTGAATTTCTACCGTTTCAGTCATGTTCATTTTGTTTCAAAACATCTTTCAAAATTTGCAAAAGAATCAAGATATTTAAGAAACAGTTCAAAATAGGTATAGAGGGAAACCTGGTGGAATTCATCATGAAATTTTCTCATAAATCCAACAATGAAATAATATACCGGGTGTTCCATATAAAATAAAGAAGTTACTGGCGACTTCCGGAATAACTGGAAGTACCATAACCTTAAAAATATTTTAAAATGAAAGAGAATCATAACCCTGAAGTCCAAAAATTCTAACTTTTTTTTAATCACGAAAACTTCTAGCGAACAGCTATCATGAGAAACACGATATATTTAATACTAACATATACAGTGGCCAAAAAAAGTACCAACTTTAATTTCACCCTTTTAGTCCTTTAAGATTTACTAACTGTTTTAGTTTAATGTAAATTTTTAATAATTAAAAAACACATTTCACTTATTAAAGTCATATTTATTATATACCTTTAAAGAAACAAAATGTTTTTACTTATTAGTTTTAAGCTAAAACAATATAAAGAAAAAAAAAATATAGCCAGTATTCATTAGTTAAAAATGATATAAAGATAAAAAAAAGTGAGAAAATAAAAAGTTCTAAACGAAAACTTTTTAGCACGATAGAGTTAAAATATAAAGTATAGTCATTTATATAAGAAATCCCAAATATCATGTATCTACTGCCACTGAATCAGTTGAACTACTGTAAAAAATGTATATTTTTTTTGTTGAATTACTATAATTAAAATGTTTTTAGGTTGAGTATAGGGTCTTTCAACAAGCGTCAAATAATTAGTATTATAAAACATTTTAAAGCGCTTTATTGGAATTTTAAAAAACTAGTTGTTGAAAGGCACTGTACAAGCTCATTGACTATTATTAGTAAGAGAGCAAATGTTACAAAACTATAAACTTACGTTTCTTGATTATTGATAAAATTCTCCAAGGGTTGCTTACTGTTTTTGTAAAAATGCACCAACCGTTTTAATGAATGATCATAATCCTTTCCTTTTTCATTGTGTACATAATGTACCAACTGAAAAAATCATAATATAGTAAAGACAAATAAAAATAGAAAAACAACTCACTTCTGCTTTTACATGATCTATCCAACAAATCACCACATCAAAAACAGGAAACAATAAATCCTTCATCAATTCTTCGTCTCTAGTGAAAAACAAAAGGTCCAAAAGTGTGGAAGTGCAATATCTAACATCTGCGTCATATTCCTACGAAACAACTAATACATTAAAGAAAAACCAAAAATATTTACACCATTTTACTCCATAAAAAGCAAGGCTGTGGAACTTTGGATCTTTCTTGAGTATTTGCTTCTCTATAGATCTACATACTTGTCCATAATATTGTGGTTTATAACCAAATTCAGTTTTCTTTGACATCACTTTAAAAGTGTATAAAGAGTAATGAAAATATTCGAAAAAAGATAAATCAACTTTGCATTTCCCTGCCACCAGAGTACCTTAAAACACATATACTTGTATAAATATTTATATATAGTAGGCAAAAAAAAAATATTTGCACACTTCCTCTTTCCAACATACTATTAAAGATACTTATTTATTATTATTATTATTATTATTCACGTATGGGCCCTGGTGGACCACGCGCGCAATTAGAGGCGTTTGTTGTTGTTAGCCTTCCTTTGAGCCCATACTAATTTCATTCTTTCGCTATGAGCTTTTTTCCTTTCGTCAGACCAAGTTGTTCCAGTCTTCCTACATTTTTCTACATTTTTGTAAAACTTAAGTCTTCTTTTTCTCATATCGCTATGTATATCTGTATATTGTTTGATTTCTTGGTTTTCTCGAAGTCGGTATGTTGTGCTATTTATTGGTTTGGGGCCTAGGATTTTTCTTATGATTTTTCATTCCTTCTTTTCAATGTCCTCGATGTCCCTCTTTCTATTCAAAATGAGCGTTTCTGCAGCATATAGACATTCTGGCTTAATAACCGTGTTGTAATGTCTCAGTTTTGTGTTTTTAGATAGGCATTTTTTGTAGTAAATATTTTGTGTAAGTCTCAATGCCGTTTCCATTTTTTGACATCTACCCTTATTGGCCGCTTTTTCCAACCCATTTTCCATGATTATTTCACCCAAATATTTGAATTGAGAGACTCGTCTGATGTTACCATATTTTGTTTTTAGAAATGGTGTTCTTAGTCTGTTGCAGGTCAAGTATTGTGCCTTTTCAAAGGAAATTTGAAGTCCTACCTTTTCTGCTGTTTCTTTTAGGATTTCAATTTGTTTCTGTGCCGTTAATACATTTTGAGCCAAAATTGCTAGATCATCAGTAAACGCCAGACAATCAATCAATTTTGATGTTGGTTCTCCCCAGTTTAATGGGCTGGTCAATATTCAGTGCCGACTTTTTTTCACGCCACTCCTGTATTACTTTTTCTAGAACACAGTTAAATAAGAGTGACGAGAGTCCATCCCCTTGTCTCACACCAGTTTTAATTTCGAAGGGCTCTGAGATGTCACCCATGAATTTAACTTTTGACCTCGTGTTAGTTAACGTTGCTTTAATAATTGCCAGCGTTATTATACTTATTTATAAAGATATTTTGTTTTAATTTTCGCCCCATGATTTGTAATAAACCTCTAAAAATTAGGGTGTGCAAATATTTTTTTTGACTACTGTATATCAATTCAAAGTTCGTTATGAAGTTCGAAACATGCGAAATAGAACATTCTAATATTTACCAAAAATTGAACACATTTCCCTCAGGATATTAAACCTTGTCTTGATCTGGATGGAGTTAAACAGATATTTGATAAAATCATTTGGACAGTCTACCAATGACCTCATTACCATCAAATCATCTTTAAAGCTACTGTTTACCGGATAATTATCAAACTAAAAAACAAACCATCCCTTATACTTCTACATTAAACAAAATCAAAGCACTACCTTAGTATGTCCACTTAGATAAACCAAAGAAGTCATATAAAATCTCCCTATATCATGTTTATTAGATAACATGAATCTACTTTCTAGTGTATGTTTCATAAATTCATGTAAACTGTATGATCCCAGTCTGTGTGTAAATTTTAAGAAATCTTCCGAGTTCAAAAGAACATAATTATCATGAATCAACTCTTCTAAAATTAAAACACAGACTCTACTAAGGACTGGGTGAGTAGTAGAAATATGATCCAAGCAGAATCTGATCACGTCTTCAAACTCGTGAGTTATTCTTAAATATACAAGTAAAGTTATTTGAAATTTACCATTATATAACTTTTAACTCACTCTGTGCAAAGATTATAGTACATTTTTATAGCAGTTAGTTGAACTACTGGATCAGGTATATCCAATGCGATTTTAAACAGTTTTGTTGCTATGGGAATTTTAGTTCGATTCATCATTCCTATAGTGCCAAAAAAGGCAATTAGCTGGATGAAAGTGTCTTTGCAATGCGTTTTTAGCACTAGAATGAATATTTTTTGTGAAAAATAATTTGTCTAAAAAGAAATCGAGTTTTTGTAATAGAAATGAGACAAATTGCAACATAAAAATGGAGTAACTTAATAGCAACCTCTGCATAGAACTAAAAGCAAAGTCTGTAACGAAACATTAGATTAGATAATGTGTTGATGCAAAAGTTCCGGTAGCTGCATAATCTCGCACTCAGAGTTCTGAGATTTCTTGTCGATGAATTGATCCAGGTGATTGTCCCAAGGAAGTAAAGTTTTTATCATCTAAGCTGTTTTGAAACGATCTCAATAAATGCTAGTTGGAGGGCGCAAGCTCGGGCTAGTACAGTTGATTGATGAAAATATCCCATTTGAATTTATAAAAGTTTGTCTCGGGCGATAAACATAAACCCAAACAATAAAATGACAACCCTAAATGCTTCGAACGTAATGGCCCTTCTGCCCACTGCAGAAGTGAAGGTATGTTGCAAATTTTCTCGAATCTATTGCTGTAAAGATATATTATAATAAAATTTTAGACTTACAAGTCATTGTACTGGGATGGTCCATTACATTTTCAAAAATCACCAATATTTCAGGAGGGGGAGATTTCCTTAACGCTATGCAAATTTCAGTAAGTTGCATTATGGAACCTTGTTGAAATTTATTAAGAGCCAGAGCTCTATATGCTCTTTCACTTGCAATAGTTAATAGGTTTGTTCTTTGAATTTCATCATCATGTAATTGCACAATATCTCTAAGTGTACCTATTAAAACAAATGTTGGTTTAATGTTAATAATGCCGACCATTTGTTTAAACAGAGAATCCCACAAAAATGCATGTAATGTGTGAAATTTAGGGAAGTCTGTAACATTGTATTGTCCTTTGTTTATTAATATCCTATTAAAAGCAGTAAACAGATGACCTGCATTTTCTACAAAACAAATCTGAAGAACGACATTGGTAAAAACTTTGATCATATCATATGCTTACTTCTTTATAGTTTTCTACAATATAATCCGTTAGAATATTGTATTCCTTATATTTAACAAATTCTAGTAAGACATTTAGCAGAACACAATGACCAGATTGTGTGAAATCGAAATTTGAAATTGTTTGATAAACATGATCATATCTAAAAAAAGATAACTCCAACATATAAAATAATACTTACATAAACGATCTTACTTTATCAAATGTCTGCATTTAGTTATAAAAATCGTGTATTCAAATTCATCAGATAGTAATAAATTTGAATAACACTCAGGACCATATCTCTTTCCTTGTAAATCAGTAGAACATGTAATGTGATTGTACAAATGCTGAAGAATTAAAAAAACGTACGTTCAAGAATATCCAGAATAACAGAATGTCTCAAAAGCCACTCAATTTATAGACAAAATGTCACTTTTCCACACTTCACATCTGCAGAACAATCATTTTACTTACTAAAATACACTGAAAAACTAAATTCAAATAGATTTATCACTAAACCACTTCTTAACTTATCAACGCACGTTTCACTAACCATGTTAGCATCATCAGGATATAATTCAATCAGGATTCATCATAGACTGAATAACTCGATGATTCAATCAAATGATCTACAGATTGAATCATATGATGATTCAATCAGATGATCTACAGATTGCATCATCTTCTGATAATTCTATCAAGTGATCTACAGATTGAATCGTCTTCTGATGATGCCGACATAGGTAGAGGATAAATTAAAAACAAATGATTTGTTGTTTAATGGTAAATCTTTGAAGTTTAGAGCTTTGAATGTATTTATTTGTTCAAAAATATAACAAAAATTCAGTGATTTTGGATCAATCTGTATTTTTTATATTAGTTGTTTTACCTCCAAAAATATTGTTGATGAAGCATCCTGATGAAGTGCCATCTTGTAAAAAACTCTTAATATTGCTAGTCTTACATCCCTTTCATATTTTTCAGATAACTTTAAATACAACTCATGAAGATTTGGTAATATATGCTTTATGCTATAAGGTGTCCCATCTTTGCACAATAGAAATATTACCTTAAAATATTTGAAAGTTTTATGATAAAATATACTAAGTAAGAAAACTAAGATTAATAATCATAAGACATTAATAAGACTGGGCATTACATATGCACTGAAATCTGACAGACCATGAGCCAGACATAACAGAAGATGGAGGAAAGAAACTTAAAAGAAATGAAATATTGGAAGAATTGGGAGGAGAGCATATAGCAAGAATACATAAAATATACATAAAAGCAAGAAGGCTAGAATGGGAAGGTCACATAATAAGGTAACCCCCAGCAATAATTTAAAGAAAAACCAAATGAACTTCATTGGAGAGAAGAGCAAAGGGAGGGCCAAGAGGGACATGGTTAGACCTGAAGGAAAAGGATGCAAACACATTAGGCATGGCAAACTGGAGAATGGAATGGCATAATGCAGAGGCAGGAAAGAATGGAATGACATAACCAAAGGGGCAAGGACACATAAAAGACTATAATGATGATTAGAAGAGGAGGAATCCACCTCATTAATACAATTAAAAATTATTTTTAACGGTGTTGATGGGTTATGATGATAAAATAGTTAAGTTTGAAATACTAATTGACTAACCTGAGATGCAACATTTCCATCAATAACATTCAAAGAAACAAGCATTTTGGATAAAATGATCAACATATTTTTGTTTCTAACAGGACTGCTTGCATATTTATTGTTTTCTAATATTTTGACCATGACTCTCAATATGTCAACTGTTTCAAATGTTACTAGCTTTCCAGTTTCATTCATTAACTAAAATTATAATATAAAATAAATTAATAAAGCTATATCACTTAATTTACCTCAAATATACCGTCGATTATATAATTATTTTGTAATGCACATATTTTTGAAAATATATCAATGGTTTTATCTTGTATTGCGCGTTTTTTGTTTAATAAATGCATCACAGTACCTCTAAGACAGACAGAAAAAAGAACATCAAGTTTTTGAAATTTCTTTGGATGTGGTTTCAGTAATATTTCATAAGAAATCTTCATCAAATTTATATAATACTTTTCATGGTTTTTAGATTCTAGATAATGTGGTATCCTTCTCAGTAATTCTTTATAGCTTTCTTCATCTAATATATTTATTATATCAATACAATCCTGAAATCATAACAGTTGCATAAAACAGCATGCATGTAGCCTTACATACCTCATATAAATCAAAATCTGGCATTCCCCAAATTACAAATAATGAGTCTATAAAATACTGTAACTTGTCCATATCAAATTCTTTAAATATAACATCCTTTATAAACATTTTTGATATATTTACAGCCAATCTACGTTGGCTTAGTGAGATACTTTCACAAGGTTTGCTTCTGAGACACCTCAAAATGCTTCCCATAATATATCTGATTTCTTTCGGATGTTCCTTTATTTCTATTAAATTCTTAATGCATTTTAAGCTAAAGTTTGCTATGTTATCACCTTAAAGTTGACAAAAAAAAACCCTAACAAGATATAACATTACAAATATCTTACTTACATTCCTTAACATTCCCTTCTTGAGCTCTATTTTTAATAACATTAGCATACATATTGGCCGTGCCTTGGATTAAAACACATGAAACACTACTTCGTGAGGAATAATTCAAAATATACTCAAAAATTCTTAAGATATGTTCCTCAGAACATCCTTTTTCCTTTAAAACTACATTTAAAAGTTGTAAAACAGAAATATATATATTTGGTTCAAAATATAATTTCTCTATATCCGGTGGCAAAGAAATTATCTTCAAGTATAACTCTGCTGCATAAAGAGATGTTCGAAGGGGAATTCTCTCATTTGAACTAATACAGTAATAAATAAAGGTTTGCAAGTAAGCCTTCAAGCTACCTTCAACAGTTTTCAGTTCTTCTTTAAGGCAGTCTTCAAATTTATGATTTAGTTCCTCTAAATATACATCAGTGTCCACCGGATAATGAAAACTGTACTCTATTATGTGATCTTGAGAAATTTCATATTTCTTGCCTTTAATTATTTCTTTCCACAAATCTGTTATAATTGAGACATGTGGAAGTTTGTCGAAATAATGCTGAATTGTCTCAATAAAATTCATTTTTACCGTCTTAAAAGTATCACATTTCAAAAAACTTTGGTTACAACATAAAAAAACAAACAAAATATGGCATTACTTTTTGATCTATCCACTTAACAAGAAATATTAGTTGCCTAGTTAAATGAAAAATATAAAAGAGTTGAGCTGAATTGTAGCAATAAAATCAATTTTTATGATTTTAAAAGTATCTCAGTTCAAAAAACTTTGGTTACAACATAAAAAAGACAAACATAATATAAAATGACTTTACATTTGTCCAGCTTACAAGAAATATTAGTTGCCTAATTAGATAAATATCGTCAACCTAAAATACGACGTGCTAACTTATGTCGTTTGTCAATGTCATTTACTTTTATGTTGTCAGTTTTATTTTAATCACCGCATAGAAGAGTTTTAGTTTTAAATATGCCATTTCCAACTCACAAAACAAAGTCTGCCTTAAATGCTAAAAAGAAACCACCTCCAAGACCGCCACCCCCTAACTTCACAAAATATAAAAGTAAGTCCACTCTAAACTTAATCCAACCCAGCCAAAATCCAAATCTCATTGAATGGAGCCCTCCAAATTCCCCAATAATAGAAAGGACCCGACAATTTGGAGGTAGCGTCTCGAGCTCATTTAGCAGCAGTACTAGCAGTTTAGCTTCAAGTAAAAAATCCTTTGAATTTGAAACTCCAGTTTCAAACAATGTTTGGCCTATACAGTCACACCAAAATGCTGCAGCTCAAGGTAATGGAGGAACATTTCAAAGTTACATAACTCCAGCCAACAACAATTTAAGTACAAAACCTGGCAACAGTTCAAATTTAAATGTGCCTTCATTTTTTGGCCCAACTATTATACGTCCACATGTAAGAAAACAGCAAAAAACTGAAGATTTTAGTACATCAGGATCTCCTCCTATGCCTAATATTCCACCACCAAGTCCTCCTAAAGAAAATGCTGACATTGAAACTCCCTATGGAATAGCTCTATATGATTATCCAGCTAGCCACCCAAGTGACCTTGATATACAAGTAAGTAATTGTTTTTGTTATTGATACCATTGTTGATGTTGTTATTGATGTTTTGAAATATTTATGATTATAAACAAATGAAACATTATCAATATTTTATTTACAGGTTGGTGATGTAGTAATTTTTTTAAGAAGAATTAATGATGACTGGATTCATGGGAAGGTTATAGATAAAGAGGGAATGTTTCCAGAAAAATTTGTTGAGGTCAAAGTCCCATTAAAAGGTGAAGAAAATATTGTAACTGCGTTGTATGACTTTCCTGGTCAAATATCAGATGACTTATCTTTTAAAGAAGGTCAAAAGCTAAAAGTTACAAAGAAAATATCAGAGGAATGGCTATATGGAGAGTTAAATGGACAGACTGGACAATTTCCAAGTAATTTTGTTAACCGGGTACCTAACAAATATAATTAAAATATATGACAATAATTGTCCTTGTGTCAATGTGACAGGGTCAACAATAATTGTTCTTGTGTCAATGTGACAGGGTTAGGAGTATTATCCATTGTGTGATGAATATTTATATCAATTGAAATGTGATAATATGTGCCTCTAATTAAGGCATAACTTGTTATATTTTTATATAAGCTATTAATTGTAAATGTTACTACTCAATATTGTTTTATTTCATTATATAAATACAATAATACAATTTTGTACTAACTTTATTTTTTCTTCGTGTAATAATAAAAATTTGTAATTAAAAATTAGCTAGGTAGGCAATAGTTAACTTTTACAAATGTATGCAAATTTAATAGAGCATTTTAAAAGGTTACATATACAGTTAATAAAAATTAGGGCTAAGTGAGAATGAACAATGTTTAATAAGCACAATTGAAAATTTAACTAGATGTCTTCAAAAATAATTCAATTAATACAAGTAGAAAAGTGTATCATTTGAAACATTACCAACTAGAATATTTTGATACATAGAAAATAAAAGTACAATTCTAACAATAACAGACCTTGTTTTCCTTAATCTTTTCTATTAAGTTGATAATTTTGACTCCAATGACTTGCCTAAATATTCATTACTGGTATGTCCCTTTCAAATTAAATTTATTTTACTCTTAACAAATAACTAAATGCTATGTAACATGTGAAATACTAACAAAAGTCAAAAATAACATTAATGAAGACATGAAAATTATGAAAAATACAATATGTCTATTATCACATGCATCATATTTACAAAGTAAAAAAGAGATTCAAATTTATCAGCTTGTTTATTTGCTAATCAGGCCGATAAATTGGAACTTTAGGCAAAAACTCTATTAGGATAACATACTCCATCATTGAGGATGAATCGCATTGTTGCTTACTTAATCTCCAATGCAGACCAAGTTTATTATATAAATAACTGTTTTCCCATTCTAGTAGTTTATTTAAGGAATGTTGAGTCTAAAAGTTCAGTTCACAATTTATCTAATATAAATACTAGTATTTCAACAAAATACTCACTCTTTTACTTAGACATATAACTGGCCACAGAGAGCATCCTAATGTGCAGCAACAGCATAAACACCCACAAAATAACCATTTAACATTAACTGGTAAAGTTTTCTTCAAAATTCCATTAATTCTCATCACTGTTTCTTTAAATTCCTCTGGTGCTACACGAGATACTAGTCCACTAGGAAATTCTGTACTAAATCTATTACTTAAACCAAATCTGAAACAACAGAAGAATATTAACCATCATATATAAATATTTGTTTTAATGATGTTTAAACTACATGTCCATGAATAGTTTTAATTTGTTTTTTTTGATTAATTTTTACATACACTGTCATATTACCAGCTCCTCTTATAATTACTGGATCTGGAACCAAGGATACATCCGCAGGTTCAGTTTCTTCATTGTTTTCTATTTCTTCTTCGTAATAAATTGCATCGAAACCTTCCATGTGCCTAAAAAAATCAAAAACAAGTTTGCACAAAAAAACACTCATGTATGATCAAAGCTATCAAATCTGCAAATACTTACCTTATATTTTTGATTAGCTTCAAATATATCACTACAAAACTGTAACAAGTTTCAGGACAATTCAGGTGACTGAAATTTAATAATCAAACAAAATTTGTCTTTGTTTACTTTCTGTACTTAGAGTTTGCAACCATGCTTGTTATATAAAGAAATGCATTCAAGGGATTCTGTCTACTTGACATTTGAGCATTAAAGTATTTCGATATCTAACAACCTGGATTTAAGTTAAATAATTTAAAAGGACTATGAATTAACATTGTCAATAACTGATTTTAATTTAAATATAAAAAGTCTGTATGAATTCTAAGTAATTAAGCATGAAAATGTAATGCAAAAATATATGAAAACTTTTTACAACCGTTTTAATCTAGACGATTTAATAGTTAAAGATCCTGTCAAATTTACACTCTCTTATGTGCAGTAGATGTACTATATGTACTGTCCACACTAAAAACTAATTTAACATAAACTGTTTTACCAAGCTGTGACTTATCTTATTAAATGGGTTTTTATTAAACTTTAATATAAAATTTTAATAAAACCGATGTTCCATCGGTCCAGATCCATCATCCAGATGTTTTAATAGTTAAAGATCCTATTGAGCTTACAGCGCCCTCTTATATATAGTAGATGCACTATCTATGGCTATTACACTGAAAACTAATTTGATACAGACTGTTTTACCAACCCACAAAAATTGACAGAAATAATTTTTATCTTTGACTTGTGTCAGATGAATTTTTATTAAACTTTGATGAATTAATTGATATTATTTAGCATCAAGAACAATAAGAAAATCAACCAAAATGTCTGCTTCCAAAATACAAGATGATATTCCTCTTGCTGATGATGACCCCCAAGGTACGTACTGAAAAAACTTGGTGATATATACAATATTGACAATTTAATCCTTTTCGCTAGTTATTATTAATGATGATCCAGAACCCAATTCAATATCTGATGCTAATTCGTCCAGTATGATTCACGGTAGAAGTATGGATTCAATACAATCCACCTTTACAAATGGAAGTTCTAGTCCACAACATAATTCTTTGGAGCCTGACACTAGCCCTGATGAGCAAGAAGAAAAAGCAAGGCTTATTTCACAAGTGTTGGAACTGCAGAACACCTTAGATGATTTATCTCAGAGAGTGGATAGTGTTAAAGAGGAAAACTTAAAGCTGAGATCAGAAAATCAAGTTCTAGGACAGTACATAGAAAATTTGATGTCAGCTTCTAGTGTATTCCAATCTACTTCACTAAAAATTAAGAAGAAGTAAATTAAATGCTTTTTAAGTAACATAAAATGATGTTTTAGCTAAAAAAACTAATACTGTAACTGAGTAATGAGCATTCTTTATTAGTAACGGTTCCAAAAGTAGTAAGAACAATTTTAATATTTATTATTTTTATATAGAAGGGAAATAAAGGTGAAATGAAAAAATATTTTAAAAACTTTATAGGAACTTTTTTTTTGTGCATAGGTCATTATTAGTTACAATGTAAGTTTTCTTATGCACAGATATATGCTTTGTTTTACACCATAACACATATTTTTTTAGCCTGTGATTTTTTTATTATATGAATCTGACCAATTATTTTAATCTATTATTTAAGTATTATTCATTGTAAAATATTATATAGGTATAAAAAAAATGTTAAGCTTGCCATAAATACATTATGCAATCCCAAATGGTGTGTTTATTTAAAAAGCAAACAGATCAGAACCTAATTCATAATTTGTCCAGTATAATCCATGGTAGAATTATATATTTAATACAATTTATCTATATTAACGAAGCTTCTAGTGTGGGGCATAATATCTTAGATAGCGTCGCTTGTTGCGGTCAGTACTTGGTTGGGTAGCCCCCCCCTAAGGAGAGATCAAGCTTGTGTACTATACTTCAACAGGCAAGAGTGTAAAATCTGACTAGAAATTTTCCCTCAGTCATGTCAGTTCAAAGGTGTGTAAAGCCAGATAGATGCCTCCTGAGATGTATTCTACGTTGGTTAGTCGCCAATCGGTATAAGACTTAAGATTATGCACAAACCAAGGATTAATATCCCAAAGAGGATGCTCACCGGGGTTAATCGAAGCCTAGGTTAAGCTGTAGGTCCAATTCAGCCAAGCCTCAGTTGCTGATGCGTCCCTAATCCAAAATGTTTACATTAATATTACTGTACATAGTAAATAAAACAAGCAAGGTTTATTTCACAAATTTTAGAACAATAAAAGTGATTTAGTGTTAAAGAAAGAAAATCGGTTTTCATGCCAACATATAGATATCATTTATTAGTGTAATGTAAAGAATTAAGTGAAATGCGTGTTATGTAATATAAAAGAATGATTTACAATGAGCAGATTCATGATTATTTTTTGTCAGTAACAATTAAAAGAATCCCTCCAAAGTCCTAAGGAGCAGGAAGGAGCTTTTTTAATTCGTGGCACCTATTTTTTCCAATACTGCTTACTGAAAAGCTATGTGTTTCCTTTTAATTTCACAATGATCCTTCAATCATAAAGTTAAAGTCATTTAACATTTTCTTTGTTGAAAAAAGGGTTATTATTAAACAAAAAACAACTTTTTTATTTAAAACTTTATATTAAAAAAATTAGAAACATTGTATTTTCACATACACAAAAAAATTTGCCTCAATATGAGGCAACTATTTACAATGTTTTTATATAAAATATACAATATATTTTATACATATGGCAGTCTGATATATTAATTCTATAACTAAAATTTTTTAAAGCAGGTACTTTGATACAGGGTGTGTCCAGATAGATAATACATACATATTGAATTATTCGACAATAAACTGGATTTTGACACACTCTATATAAATATAAGTAAATATCATTGCAAATGTCCAATGTAATGTATAAAAATACACATTGCTTTGTTAAGTTCTTGAATTGACATTATAAAAAGTATTTACATCAAATAAATTGCATTTTTATTGGTTAAACTGGGTCTAAATGTTTTTATTGGTCAGACAACAATAATCTTCAAAGAGTTGCTATGGCTATGTCAAAGCCGGTATTGTTTAGTTTTTCTATTTATTACGTCTTTTTTGCTGTTTAAAAGGTGCTGCAAAATATAGACTCTCTACAGTGTGTAACATGTAAATTTTGTATTTATTTTCAAGTTAAACTAGGTTTTGTCTGGTACAGCTTCAGTCGCCCAAGTGATAGTCGCGAATGTGCAAATGTATGCTTTTTATACTTTTTATAATGCGATTCTTAAATGTTATTAGCCCCAGTATGTGTCTATAAACTAGAATATATTTATAATATCACAAAATCCTTATAGATGAACAAATAATGGCATGTTTCTTTTCAAACTAATTAAAATATCTTTGCTATCACAATTCATACTTGGTATTTAAATGCAAATATTAGTGTAATAAAATTTTGTATATAATTGATGACCAAATAAGCGATTCTGAGTTGTTTCTCACATTTCACTCTATCCCTTCTTTATCTTTTTTTAATTTCATTTCCATTCATTTGCCTTTTAAGGATTCCCTCCAAAAAAGGTATGCATATTATCCCAACGCCTTAAAGTCCTTCTAAACCGTACTAATATTACTCATATATTTTCATTCATATAAATGATCACTATCATAATAAGCTTTAGCAGTGCCATTTTTGAAATCATTGCTTTGTCTTTTCAGAGTGTGAACAATATCAAACTTCGACTTTATTGTACTGCTTCCACTGTAACTATTTTGTTTGCTTAATTTAGCCTTCCTTCTAATGGGAATGGAAGAGTATTGATTAGGATCTGATGTGATATAATGAGGAGAGCTTGGCACGCGATTTTTCTTTCTTTTAATAGTTTGATGGCATAACCACAATGTTCCAGGGGCTAGTCCAATTATAACTCCAAAGAAAAACATATTTAAACCTACCGAGACACAGGAACAATCTAGAAAAAAAAATGAAATTAGGACAGTCAGTTTCTTTATATTATAGTTATAACTGTTGTTTATACTTTCTCAATATTTTAACAAGGTTGTAACTGGATTATATTGCATAATTAAGTTTTAAATATTCAGATATGTAGTTATTTGAGCCTACGCGTAGAAATTTTGTAAACATATACCGTCGCGTGCACTAATTTTAATGAAATATAATAAATGCGCATACCGCTGTTTAACTGGTTGCCTACACACATTCTTGTTTGAACCGAATTGCCTTGACACATGTATGGTCCAGGATTCTCGGTATAACAAGTTCTTTTCCTGTATTGTAAACTCTCTTCATCGCATTCCGACCACTCCGTCCAATTTCCCCATCCTAGTATATCTAAAAATAATATATTTATGTTGTATTCTTACGAGGGGGACTAAGAATTTTGAAAGGCAAAGGTTCTCTGATCTAAAGACTTAAATGTGTACATACTTTCACAAGGTTGATCCTGACATGGTTCCTCTTCCCTTAACGTGCCTTTACATTTCTGACCTAAGCAAGTTCGGTGACGTGTTTTGATGCCCCAACCGCAAGAGACGTTACAAGGAGACCACTCTGACCAACATCCCCAATTATCTTCACAATCATGTTTGTTACAATCTTTGGTTTGAATTGACGGACCTGAAAAAAAATGTTTGAACGAAAGAATGTTTGACCTGAAAAAAAATATGGGTGGATATAAACAGAAGGAAGGTAATATGGCCAATACTGTTTTCACTTCAGTTTTGATGCAGTTTTTCAATTATCTATAGACGTCCAGTTTATTGATTTTTAAAGCATCTATGAAAAGTAACTTTCTGTAACGTTAAACGTAACAAATTTTGTAAAAAAACGAATATTACCTTGATTAAACCAAATATGCAATGAAAAAAAATCATTTTTCTTCTAAATTTATTTTAATATAATCATGCAGGCCTTTCCACAAGAACAAAGGAAATGAATACAAAGAAAAAAACATGCTAACTTAGGAAAGATGACTTCAGTTTCAGGGATAATATAATTATTGTAACAGTGTTCACTGTCTTCTTTAAATTTCTTAAATTTTGAGGAAATATAAATGTGGTCTGAGATTATGTTGATAAAGGGATTTGGAAGATTCCTCAAGAAAGTCATTGCTTTTGGCCATACTTAACACAGCTGACAGTATGTTTTTTTTTAATTACCTAGGCAATTATCTCGATGACAGTAACGTGTCTTATATTGTGTTCCACCACCACAGCTAGTTGAACATTCACTCCAACTAGACCAAGAGCTCCAACCAGAGTCATCTTCTTTTTCGCATTTATTCGATAAGCACACTTGTGTTTCCTCTTTTACGGTTATTTTAATGTGATTTGAATGTTCCACGGGTGCTTTACAGGTAATCCTAAATCTTTTTTGGTGATATCCCTTTCGAGAAATGTTGTAATCAGTAATCCATTCTGTATGTTGCAATTTCTTTTGTTCATCGCAGCTTTTTTCGTTGCAAACATCGTATTCTACATCATTTCCTTTACAGTAATGTCCTTCATATTGTGGTACGGGATTGTCACATTTGCGTTGTCTTGATCTGAAGCCCCCACCACAACTAGCAGAACAAGGTGACCAATTGGACCATGCAGACCACCCACCGTTTATTTTTGCTATTGGACATGGAGCAACATCACATGAGGCCTCTAGTATATCTTGTCCGACACATACCCTAGAAAAAAAATTACAATTTTCACATGAAACTATTTAGGAGTGTCAAATGACTAGATTAAAAACCCATGCATATGTATAATAGCTTGAGGGTATAGGAATAATAATAATTTAAAGACAAGTAACTAGTAATGAGCAAGAGAATAATTGCAAATAATAATGGCAATTCACTAGCACACTGATATTCATTGGAAAGTACGTAAAGTAGGAAAAAAGTGTTGATAATTTAAGATTTTACGGTGCTAACTGACCTTGATACTTGGTGATCCGACATAAGATTATGAAAAAATCACTTCCTTTCGCTATTATTGATATAATTAAAATTTTTCTTCATAGTATGTCTTGTTGTATAATATTATGCAAATGTTTTAGTCTTTTTCTTAATATTTAAATACTGTTTATTAAAATTTGATCACAAAATAATATGTCCTAAGTATATAACAGGTGTTTCGGTTAATAATGTCGATTTTACTAAGATATGGCGTTACTAATGCATTTGATGGTATAGACTAATGACATCGATCAATGACATCGATACGCCAGTTCGCTAATAACTCTCATTGTTCAAAAACATAGTTTTTCATAGCTTTGAATATGTCGAAGAAAATGGCTGTTGAAAGTTATCGATTGCTGGTTGAAACTTATGGTAAACATGCTCTAACCCAAAAAACGATGGTTTAAACGCTTTAAAAGTGGTGATATTGATATAAAAGACAAGGAGCGTCCAGGACAGCCGAAAAAGTTTGAAGATGCAGATTTGCAAGCATTATTGGATGAAGACTCAACTAATACGTTGAAACAATTGGCAAAAGCCAATTGAATATTGCCCAGTTTACCATTTTTGAAATTTTACACGCATTGGGAAAGATCCAGAAGGAAGAAAAATTGGTTCCATATGAATGGAAGGAAAAAGATAATGAAAGGCGAAAAACACACCCTGTGAAATTTTGCTTGCCAGGTTTGCTTGCATCTAGTTGTGACAGGTGATGAAAAGTGCCTTTATTTCGACAACTCAAAGCGCAAAAAATCATGGGTAGACCCAGGTCAGCCTTCAGCATCACAATCAATGCGCAATTTACATGGAAAGAAGGCTTTGCTGTATATTTGGTGGGATAGTAGGGGAGCTGTGTATTACGAAATGCTGAAACCTGGTGACGAAAGGATTACTGGCAACAATTGAAGGAAAAACGACTAGAATACGCCCAAAGATGATAAAGTAATTTTTTTACATGACAATACTCGGCCTAATGTTGCAAAATGTGTAAAAAACTACTTGGAAAACGTTAAATGGGACGTCCTATCTCACCCGCCGATTTCACCGGACTTAGCCCCTTCCGACTATCACTTGTTTTAATCGATGCAGCACGGACTTTCAGAACAACACTTATATTCTTACGAAGAAGTAAAAATTTGGCTTGATGAATGGTTGTCCTCAAAAAACCAATAGATTTTTTGGATAATGGACGGAAAGATGGATTCATTGCAACAGCGACTAAGGAAAGATGAAACCAACATTTTTTGCAGTAGAACCAGCCTCCGGAAAATATTATCTCTAATGAGTTTTGCATATCGGACCATTAATAAAAGACAAATATTAATGGAATCACAACGATTGCAACGATGGCGGTTTGACTACTTAAACTCTATAAAAAAATACAGATTAGAAAAGCGTTCCATTAATTACCTTGATGAAACATGGTTCGATATACATGAGACGCCAGCAAAAGGATGGGTAGATACATCAAGAAAATGCCAAACCAAAACCCCAGCAAACAAGGGAAAAAAATACAATTTTACATGATAGTAATAGCTAACGATGGCCAATACTTTGATTATTAAGGTAATTTATTTTATAACATTAGACAAACAAACGGGAATAAAAACCATGATTATTGAAATTATTGCAGGGGTAGAGAAAAATACTAAAACGTTTACTTGCTCTTATATACTAAAATAGTCTTAAAATACAAACCTTCCACCAAAAGCAGGAGCTGGATTGGTACATGTACGAAATCTAGTCTTCACAGCCATACCGCATGAACTAGAACATGTTGACCATGGGGACCATTCAGTCCATCCTCCGTGGATAGTACAATTGGTTACAGTAATAGAAGGTCCTTCACATGAAAGGCCATCATTGGCAGGAGCTGGATTATCACATTGGCGTGTTTGACAAAGGCACAGATCGTTATCTGATTTCGATGATTTGAAGTTGCACGAATACCAATTAGACCAACTGCTCCATCCTAAAAATGAAAGTTCAAGAATTGACAATGTTAATTTAGTAGTATAGTGCGGTTCAAGATATACCGTTGACCGAATGGCTGCAATAATCTGTTAACAACCCCTATCGTAACGAAACCCGGCAAAATTCCAAAAAAAGTAAACAAGGCCGGGCCCAATAAAATAACGGGTAAAAAGACAAAATTAATCGAGTTTGTTCGATATTTCGAAACTACTAAATTTAAAACATTTATCGTCCGAAGCTAAGCAAATTGTAAAAAATGTGTATGTTTCTTTATTGAATAGGGGGTTTAATATAAATGCAGCAGCAGCAGAAACGTCTTCATAAACGAAAACGCCATTGTCTACAGTTAAAGATATTGTGACGAAGCCAATTAAAGCCAAAAAAGTTCTTAGTAATTCTGGTAAAAGCAAATGCGTTGACGAATTCGACTTAATTCGAAGCAAAATTTATGCTATGTATGAAGAGCAAACTGTGCCTGCATTGCATTCATTGCAACAGCGACTAAGGAAAGATGAAAACAGCATTCTTTGCAGCAGAACTAGCTTCCTGAGAATATTATCTCTAAAGGGTTTTGCATATCGGACCATTAATAAAAGACAAATATTAATGGAATCACAACGATTACGGCGATGGCGGTTTGACTACTTAAACGCTATAAAAAATACAGATTAGAAAAGCGTCCCATTAACTACCTTGATGAAACATGGTTCGATACACATGAGACGCCAGCAAAAGGATGGGTAGATACATCAAGAAAATGCCAAACCAAAACCCCAGCAAACAAGGGACAAATAATTACAATTTTACATGATGGTTCCGAGGATGGATGGGTTCCAAATTGTTTACTGTTGTCTTCCAAAAATATTAAACTTTCATCTTTGGACTACCATGACGACACCACAGGACAACTTTTTGAAGATTGGTTTAAAATAGTCTTTTGCCCAATGTGACTAAAGAAAGCGTAATTGTAATGAACAATGCCAGTTATCATAACCGCCAAAAAATAAAGTTCCTAATGCAAATAACACTAAATTGGAAATTTAGAATTATATGTTAAAAAACGATATATACTTCGAAAATACATATAAAAACTGTGATTTAGAAATATTAAAGACATTTGATATTAAAAAATAATTTGTATGTGATACCATTGATGTCGATATGGGACATACCGTTTTACGCTTTCCTCCGTATTATTGTATTTTTAATCCAATTGAGCATATGTGGCATCAGGTAAAATCTAATGTTATAGCAGAAGACATTTCTCCGACTCTAAGTGCAAGTGCTGCAACATTAATTAGGAAGGTTGTAGATAGTATTCCCAAAGAAAGTTATTTAGTTTAAATAGATAGTATTAAAATAGAAGATTCCTATGTATCATTTACTAATAATATAGAACCACTTATTATTAATGTAGATCAAAGTGATAGAGTGAAACCGTATAAAACGTATAATTAAATTTAAGTTATAATTTTTATTGTACTAATAAATTCAAAATACACAAACCAATAAACAACGTTTTAGTGATACATAATAATAATAATTTAACAATATTTTATTTTTTCTAAAATTATTCAGAAATTAAACCATTCCGACTGTGGCGCCTTTGAAGAAACTGGGAATATTTTTATTGAAATTTATTGGGGCAGTTAACACTTTACCGAAAGGCAACCAAATATCTTGAACCGGACTGTAAGAAAATAGTTATAAATAGATGAAATAAGATTTCTAAATTCTAGAGGAGATTTTAAAATCTCCTGTGTAAGGTATTCGGTTGATGCAGAAGTTCGTCCCGTACATGGCCGTAACATTGCAACAAAATTTCAGATGCAAAAGAAGGTATAATCTACGTGGATTCATTCCACAAGTGAAAATAATTTGAATCTTAGAGATGCCCCACGTTATGGGTGACCCATAGAGGTTGATGACAATTAAATATTGGCTTAAGTTGAGAATGATCGGCATAGCAAAAGTTTGACTAATGCTTTAGTCAGAAAACTTCTATGAACGCGGGATTTTAGAGCTACTGGAAAGATGGAGAAAGGTCATCGAACAAAACGGCATATACTTAGTAAATAAAACTTTTTTCAAAAAAATGAGACGAACTTTTGCATCATCTCAACATAAACAATGATTTGAAACTATTACACCACCTATTCTTGGTAAGTTTCCTACAAAAGTATTTAAAGAAAAAGTGTTTAGGATTGATAAATTCAGGATTACTCCAAGAATATTCGGCTTTAATACTTATAATCAATGATGAAACTTACCTCCATTAATTGGAGTATTTAAAACGGGGCAGGTATTTATCAGTTGTTTCCAATATTTATGATGGGGGTCACCTCCAGGAGCCATGGTACATTTGTCTTCTAATTCGTTCCATCCACAGTAGGGATCCATTGAATTCAAGCAACTTTCTTTCGATAAGTGTCTTGTACAATGAGCTGCTTCTATCTTGATCAGTCCGTTATCAGTCGTAGCATAAATTGAATTCGTTTCTTTCAAAAACTGCATGTTTTTGATTATTGGTTGATATTCTGAGGCAACTTCCCATATTTCGACCGAACATGCTTGTTCTCTGTGTTGAAGCATGGTTAGTTTCTTTATGAAGCCTTCATTTGTAGCTACGTATATGACGTGGACTCGATGATGTTTGGTTAATACCACATCAACAGTTATATGAGAAAAACGTTCTAAATCTGATACAAATAATGGATTGAGAGTTGTTGCTTGGACAGCGTTGTCCATGAGCTGATATTTGGAAGTTTCAATGAGATTGTTGTATTTGGATAATTTGCAGTCAAGATGTTCGCGATTGGGGACATAATGCCGAGTCCAAGCGCTGTTCATATCATGTTGATATTTAAAGGGTCCGTTGAAAGCATCATCAATAGCTGCCATATCAAATGCACAAACCGCACTACCAGCAATGTTATTCGGTGGTGTTGTAAATGTAGCGTACATAACATTCTCCTCAGGGACGAAATAAACACTTTGAATCTCGTTGTAATAAAACGGATAATCTCCACTGACCGAACAATTTAAACGAGCTTTGATAAAAGTGGTCCAATTTTCTTTAAGCATCGTGTGTCCACCTTGGTCATTTTTACAGACACGCGCTATCCTTGAATAAACTACTTTGCCGCAGTTTATATATTCGACGGCTGTTTCTCTGAATAAAAAATAAGCAAATTTTGATGTTTCAAATGATCCAACGAATTGGGGATCATTTAACCAGAAACTGTTATATTGTTTCGTTCTTAATGTTCGGCCGTTGATTAAATTTTTCGAAACCAAAAAGTCTGATCCGGAAAAGTCAGTGGAGCCCCCGAAAAAATATTCGAAACTGTCCGATATAAATCCTGTGACGCTGGCAGCAGGATTGTGAGGACATTTGGCGATTCCACTAATTACTTGGGTAACATTTGAAATATTATCAATCTGAAATGTAAAAATATATATATATATTTTTATTACCAAGGATTCATTAGTAAAACGGTTATAATTAAGTTAGACACACTATATACAGTGCTGTCATTTCAAAAGTAGCCACCCTTATTATTCCTTTTAGCAATGAAAATTAGCTCTAGACACAAAACGCGTCAATTTAGATATCGAAGGGGAAGTTCAAAAACAATGTCCGTTTTATTTTATGTTTCACCTTCTTACCTCCAGTTTTTTTCAAAATTCAAGGACCAATCCAAGTGATGATTCAAAGTATTGTTCATCGTTGGACACAACTCTCTCCAATCTTTCAGGCGGCATTCGAAACCTGCGTTGAAAAAACTGGTCATCTTTTGAAGAGATCCACAAATCGATCCAATTTTTGACTTCTTCATTAGACCGGAAGTGATGGTCAGCCAGGCCGTGTGCCGTCAATCGAAACAGGGGTAGTAAGAGGGGGCAACGTCTGGAGAATACGGCAGGGGTAGGACTTCACGTTGACCACTTTCGCAACATGGGGCCGAGCATTGTCATGCTGCAAAATCACTTTATCGTGTCTTTCGCTGTATCGCGGCCGTTTGCCTTTCAATGCTGGACTCAAACGCATTATTTGCATTCGATGACGATCCCCTGTGATTGTTTCAGATGGTTTTAACAGCTCATAATACACTACATCGAGCTGGTCCCACCAAATACAGAGCATGACCTTGGAGCCGTGAATATTCGGTTTGGCCGTCGCGCGTCGGGGTGGAAGCGTGGCCATTTTTCGTCCCCAGTCACAATGTTCACAAGCAAACAAACGGCGTTCCACATATCTCGGTTTCAATTCGTATGGCACACAATATCCTTCCTTCTGGGTCATTCCCAGGTCTTTGAGGCATTTTGAAATTGCTTGTTGAGTCACTCAAAATGATCTTGCCAACTCTTCTTGACTTTGACACGAGTCTTCATTAAGCAATGCCTCTCATTCTTCATCTTCAAAAACTTTCGCTCTTCCACCGCTATGTCGGTCTTCGACGTGAAAATCATCGCTCTTGAAGCGTTGAAACCAGTCACGATACGTTCATTCACTCATAGCGGCCTCATCATAAGTATCTGAGAGCATTCGATGAGCCTCAGCCGCAGATTTCTCCATGTTAAAAAAATAAATTAACACCTGATGCAAATAGCGAGAATTTGGCTCATAAACTGATATTTTTATTGCGAATAACTTTATGATGTAAACACAAATCGACTACTGGTGCTATGGGATTATGTTTTCAAGATGCCCAAAGGTATTGCATGCCGTCTATGATAATATTATCGGTGTATCGCAACTTTTTTTAGCTGTAAATATATATTTACAGCTAAAAAAAGTTGCGATACACCTTGCCAGTAAGTCTTTGTGATAGAAATACCGGTCCAATTAGATAGTCACCTACAATTCCAACCCAAACATTCAACGAGAACTGATGTTGAAAACTATCTTCGCATACCTCATGCGGATTTTCATCTGCTCACACATGGTTATTATGAAAATTCCTTATTGCGTTTCTTGCGAAAGTGGCTTCATCGGTGAAAAGAATTTGTGTCAGGAATAGATGGATGCGAAGTAAAGTTTGCAATATCCATTGACATAATGCAATACGTGGAGGAAAACCAACAGGTAGTAGTGCCTGAACGCGTTGAATGTGGTATGGATACAACAAATTGTCCTTAAGAATTTTCCGAACTGTCCAGTGACTCACATTCAAAGTATTTGCAATTTTTCGCGTAGAACTACCAGGCTCTTCCGCTATCATGTCCAGCACATTCTGTTTTAATTGTACCGTTCTTACAGTCAGTGATCTTCCTGACCCTTCAGTTCGTTTCAATGTGCCTGTTTCACGAAGTCGTTGATGAATGTTTTCGAAGATTTTTCGGCCAGAGACATTACGGGCTGGAAATCGTTCACTGTACAATCGCCTAGCTTGTAATGCATTACCATCAGCAAGTCCATACATGAAGTGCATGTCAGTCATCTCGGCGTTTGTATACATTGTGATAGAGGACTTCACTCGCTATTTAAGACACGTCAAACAGCCAAACGTCACTCAATCTATGTTAACAAATGCGACCGATGAAGTCCACTTACTAGATAAAACAACCGTTCCAAGTGATCGACATCGAAGTAAAAAATTTTTTGTACTTGATAAACTCATTGACGTATAACCTACTTTTATTTACATTAATGATTTCAACAAATATCGAATATGGTTGTCGGAAATTTTGTTCGCCCTGTATCTTCGAAACAAAGGGGTTTTTCAAAAATCATCATAGGACAAAATATTCTTAGAATAGGACAAGGAATAACCCTTTGCGTTTTTGCCGCATGTTTACCTAATACCCTGTATAATAAACAGCAAGTTTCATTATAATTATACAAACTATGTCCCCATATTAAATACAAAATAAAAAAAAAGATGCGAGCTCGCCATCGTACATAGGTACCAAACTTTTTAATTAACTTCCACAGTGCTTTGAATTAAAGCAATAGAAAGGTTTTAAAATGAAATCCAGAAACTACCACCTACAAAAGCCTACCATTCTATTAACGAAGTTTTAAATGACTATTTTTTATATGTTAGCTTTTTTGCGTATGAGGGATATTGTATTTTAAAATTTTCCATCATTGTTTGCGTTTTTTTTTCTTTTTATCTTTTTACCTTTGACATGTACATCCATTGTGTGTCATTTGTATAAACAAAAAAAAATATAATTATTATCATTGGACGGGCCCTTTTTAATATTAGATTGGTAAGTAAGTTCATTTGTTTTTTCTTATTGCAAACAAATAGTTGTGTATCATTCACAATTGACCGTTCTATGATTTTCGAGTGGCACCGTAGCCACTCGCCCATTTATTCCAAAAAAACAGGCGACTATTTGCTTCGAAGTACTTTTTGCGCGAACAACTTTTGTTGGGTTTACTTTCGGGCTCGTACGGATAGATCCAAGATTCGTCACCTGTGTAGATATACACACGGCTTTTGACGCACCACGATTGTATTTTTTGAGCCTTTATTTGATCATAAGTCTAACGTTATAGCTACACTGTAGCTTTGTCGGAAAACATATAACAAAGTGGAAATTAAAGAACTGTTTTTCGTTTAATATTTGTGATGCACTTTCATCAAGTAGAACCCAACACAATATAAAAATAGTACATACATAAATATGGGTTCATCATCATATGTCAGAGATAAAGCGTCGGTCCAAAAAGTGGATGGGAATCAGTGAAAGTGCACCAAAAAAAAAAAGAAAAGGTCCCATCTGCAGAAAAAGCCATGACTACGTACGGTTTTATAGAATTCTCATGGTGCGGTACTCAGGACTATCCTCAAAGACTACTCGACCAATTCTACGGTACTATTCAAGCGAAATGCCCATATCTAGCCAAAAAGAAAGTGCTCTTTCAATCCGATAATTCAATTGCGTCTATATGCTCTGTATTTGTTAGATTTGGTTCCCAGTGATTACTGCTCTTCCTAAATCTGTTACAGCCGTCTTTTTTTGGCAAAGTTGAACAAACTAGATTATACTGAAGGTATTGAAAATAAAGGAACGTCCTTGCTTTAAATTTATTGAATTGCAAATGACTACGTTGATTTTTTTAAAAATCTGAAAAACGTTGAGTTGCTTTGTAAGGTCGAAAACTTTTCGAATGACCTTCGTAGCGTGAACGAGGGTTGCTATTTATGTATCCAGAATTGGCAATCATGGTGTTGCTCGGCGCGATCTGACATATACATCGTAAACTTTGACGTTGTTGACTGCATACGTACTCAGAACGTTTTGTCATATGGACGCTATTTGAGTTGTGTTGTGATCTGAAAATTTCATCAAAAAAATGGAATTAATGATTTACTACGACTTTCGACGTGGATTATCTCAACAACAGTGCATCGATCAACTCACCACTGTACCATCTAAAACCACTGTATATCACTGGTTTAGTGAATTCAATTGTGGCCGTCATTCGCTCACGGACGAATTCAAAGAAGGTCGTCCAAAATCGATTGTTGTGCCAGAAAACATCGATACTGTGCGCGAACTGATAAAACAAGACCGTTATGTGACATACCGTGAGATTGATTCATCCCTGGGCATTACTATGACAAGCATACACGAGATTTTACATGAACATTTAGCCGTGAAAAAGATTTGTGCACGTTGGCACAAAAATTGTTAAAAAAAAGAGGCTCGTGTTGATTGGTGCAAAGAATTGCTCAAAAAATACAATCGTGGTTCGTCAAAAGCAGTTTATAACATCTACACAGTGAGCCAAACCCATCAAAAGTTGTTCGCGAAAGAAGCACTTCGAAGCAAATAGTCGCCTGTTTTTTAGGATTAATGGGCATGTGGCAGGGGCACTGGGCAATGGGCAGTGCCACTAGAGAATCGTAGAACAGTCAATTAGAATGGCACACAACGTTGCGTTCAAAATGCATGTTTTGGAGATAAAAGTCCTATGAAAATTGTTTCAAACGTATGCAAAAGTTTATCGATCATCGCGGAGAATATTTTGAAAAACAATAAAACCATTTTCAATGATAAATATTTGTTTTTATTTATTATTCTGGATACATAAATAGCAACCCTCGTATTATACGAGTTCTGCGCGGGATTGAGACTGATTCAAGTATTCTCAACGATGTTATGGATATCTTAATAGATCAGGGACAATGTAATAGCGCTTTATCTGACCAATCGCAAAAGGGAATTTCTTTTAAGGTAACACAATATACAAATAAGATGTATTAATAGCAGCTCAAAGTAAAATACTTTCAAATTTATCCCGATACATTTTAACTTGAGTATTTTTTTACTCATAGTTTCAACATTAATCAAAACAAAGTAAATAAAACTCACATTTCTCCATGAACAAAGAGGAGAGAAAGCATTAGTTCCACAGGCGAAAATTTGACTTCCACTAGTCAAAAGAATCTTAATGAAATTGTGACAGTTTTCTTCGTCTTGTCCTTTAAATATACAGGAGTCAATTTTGTCCGTAGGCGCTTCCCAATGTGCCACCTCCAACAATTCCAATTTAGATAAATGCAGCTTGTATAAAGCATCTCTAAAATTTTCATTCTCATATTACCACTTACAAATTAAATTAGTAAAGATTAAAATGCCCTGGAATACTCTGCATATATAATAACATACAACTTCCAAGAATTTTAATCAGTGTTTAACTGACAGAGGTTTCTCTGATAATTATTATTTAAACAAAACGTTTTAAGATTAATTCGGTTCAGTGAAGCCTCCGTCTGTCATTTCTTTTACCTTGCTCCGACAAAAATTTGATTTCTCGATACATCAAATAATATTTGGGAGTATGAAGTTACACCGTCTAATGGAAACCAGTGAACTGACGGATGTAGGTCTGGAAAAAATAGAAATATATCCCCTTTTAGATACATTGGGATATTTAAAACCAAAACTTTATCTATCGTTGATATTTTCGAAAAGTTCAGATAATTTTAAGCTGTTTACACAAAAGGTTACTTAATCTTTATGGGGTGTTAAGTCGAAGTACCTAAATCCAAGAATATCTACTTGTATTTGCATTATATTTGATGTAATATATGGTGTGTCTAATAAGATCATAATACTATGATCAATAAGTAACGCCACCTTTGTTTTAAAAATTCGCGCACTTTATGTATGGATACAACTATTTGTTTTGCCAGTCGATATCACTGTTATTGATATCTGATAGAAGTGACATGTCATTTTACTTGTTAAGTTAGAAATTATAGCGCCTTTTTTAATTTTTGGCCGACGATGAAGCTATGTCAAAAAAAATTACTTATTTTAATAGAAGATTTCACTTAATTAGAAGATGAGCCTTGTCAGGACGATCTTCCACGTCAGTCAGTGAAGAAGACATTATTAAAATCAGAAAATGTAAAAATATGTAAATATTACCGTCGCAAAATAATTCATGGTTTTGCCACAAGCACCATATTATCCAGATATGACACCGTGCAACTTTTTTCTATTCCCTCGGGTGAAGCGACCATCTTGGGACGAAGTTTGGAGTTCGAAGAAGCCACTTTTGTGTTTCGAAGATTTGAAGAAACTTTAAAGCAAGTGTATTTCAGCGAGAGGGGATTACTTTGAAAGAGACAAAATAAATTTGAATAAATAAATCAATACTTGCTCTCGACTTTCCTTCTTTTTGGCATTTCAAGATATGCTGGTTACTTCTTGAAAGCTTTGCTTTTCAAATTGTCGAAAAAATTTATCAAGTGGGATTAGTCTGATGTCCGTCGACCCTGATGGTCATTCCAGTTGTGTCTTTCTATTTATTCATCTGCCTTGAAAAACCTCCGGAAGGTTGTTCGCATTTTTCCTTTCATCCAAAGAGAATTTTCGTTATAGTTCAACATAAAAACTGACTCAGAAAAAATGGGATCATTAGACGAATGTATTTTATTTGACTTTTGGTTAATTTTTTGAGAATACAAGGTTTATAACATCGACACTTTTGATATTTAAGTATCTTGATACTGAGGATTGGGTATATATATATATATATATATATATATATATATATATATATATATATATATATATATATATATATATATATATATATATATATATATATGTATATAAAAGACATCCTTCCAACGGCCAAAGACAAAATTTCCTTAGAAGACCAAGGCGTGTGCGAAATTCTGCATTGTAACCTCTGATACATAGGCCAAACAAATAGAAAAATAACTGCTAGAAGGGACGAACATATTAACGCCGTCAAACAAAAAAACCATCATTTCCTTTCTGGCGCAGCATGTGCTCAACACCGGACACAAAATTAGTTTTGAAAAAGCAAAGACCTGGACATAAAATGAGAATTTTTCCACCAGAATTATAAAAGAGGCCCTAGAAATAAAAAAAAGAGCGAACAACCTAAATAGCCGAATCGGTTCGTTCCAAGTAGCGTCAGAAACAGTTTCTTGACAGTCAGGATTCGGCGCATTAACTAAAAACCGTTCCAACCATCGTTACTGCGCCGAATCCTGACTATTAGAAACTGTTTCTGACGCTACTTGGAACGAACCGATGATTATATAAACTTTTCTAGACGATAGTCGTCGAAATGCCCCTCCCAACGTAGGCGCCCTTTCCTCACGAGAATCTCTATCAACAAACAGTTGATAGAGATACACGCCCCCCTGATAATTTCTTTATTTGATTGGTAATTTTGAAATGTATGACTGACTGTTAAGTTCGAGATAGTACTTCAACAGACTCTAATCCTACTTAGAACTAAGCAATCAAATATGAAATGTAGACAATTTTATAAGAAAGTGTAAATTGTGTGTAAGTGTGTAAATCTGTACCGTGCAAGATTTATTATACAAAAACAATTATCAAACTTGTTTGAATTTTGATATCATATATATGCTGTACTTATTTTTAAAATAGATTATTTATACAACACTTGATGCCATCAAGCTGACAAAGTTTTATACGCAATAGTAAACAAAATTTACAAAACTGTTTACTTCTGGTCTAAATAAATTATTTGAATAAGATTAATCTTGATATCTATTTTTAAAAGTATTGATATGTAATCAAAAACATTAATGTTTTTATCGCATAATGATTTGAAATGTAGTGGGATTTCTGAAAATGTTTCCATTGCGAGATATTAATTTTTCACGGAAATTTTCGAAATAATACATCACTCATTTAATTCAAAAAACATCTGACATGCAATAATATTTCTACATCATTACCTTTGTACGATATGAATCTGAAGTCATGGTTCGTGATTGCTATAACTATTGGTACTAGAAATAATACAATGTTGACGTGAAATCTGACATTGGATCCCATTATTGCATATTCTGAAACAAAATAATAACTTTATTAACCATAATTTTTAGTGTTGAAATAGTTATGATCATTTAGACGTAAGCAAAAAGTTCAATTAATAAATTTAACATTAAGAATAACAACTTCGACTTGCTTAAGTGAAATATTAGGTCCCCTTTTTTACGTAAAATTAATATTTGTTTATACAAAACCAACATACATGTCAGTCTTGAAAATAATCTTCATTAATTTCGATACATTTCTGCCATTTCTCGGGCAGCAATCCCTGCTCGGAAAACGATTGTGGTTGTGATTCCATTAATTCGGTAATAAAATTTTGGACCTCTTCTACTATGCGAAAGTGTGTATCAACAAAATGGTATTGCAGCGAACGAACGAGGTGGAAATCTGAAGGGGCCATATCTGGAGAATAGGCAGGATGAGGAAGAAGTTCCCAGCCCAAAGTATCGGTAAGTTATTTGGTCGCTGCCGCCGCATGGGGCCTTGCGTTATCATGCAACAGGATCACCTGCAGAGTTCCCTTGCCAGTATATAGTCGTTTTCGTACAATTTCGTCGCTTAAATGCATCAATTATTCTTGATAACGGTAAAGAAGTTACAATTTTCCCAGGTTTTAGCAACTCAAAGTATAGCACACATTTCATATCCCACCAAACACATAGCAATACTTTTTTTCGCGTGAATATTCGGCTTTGCAGTTGACGTTGATAGTTCCCCGGGATAAATCCATGCTTTTCTCTTTTAGGGTTATCGTATAGAACTCACTTCTCATCACCTGTCACGGTTTTAAACAGAAAATCCTTCCGTTTAAATCTTGACAATAGACTAACTTTTGTGTCGTAGCGTTTCGTTTTATTTTCTGGGCAAGCACGTTCGGGACCCAACGACCTGTCTTCTGAATTTTTCCCAGCTTCTGCCACTGATGGGAAATCGCTTGTTGAGTGATATCCAGTTATTCAGCAAGCTCCTTTTGTTTTTGATAAGAATTTTCTTGTAATAGCTGATCCAGTTGCTCGCCTTTAACTTTTCTGGCGGTTCCCGAACGATATTGATCGGAAAGATCGAAATTACCCGTCCGAAACTTGTGGTATTATCTATCTATTGCACGTACTCTCAGACATCACATTTTCCCCCAAAGCAGAGCATCAATCAAGAGCAAATATTTTTTTAGTTGAAAAGCATAGAATACGTTCTGTAGCAAAATGCAAAAATGTTCATATGCGCTTTTTGTTATGTTAGTGATTGGTACTACGAATTCCCAAAGCAACGGGAAGAAGATTTGAACTTAAATTAAAGTCATAGTTGATTAATTCGAAGAGGTCAGAACTTATTTGTCCACCATGAGAATTAAGCTGAGAATCTACCAGGTGTGGCAATTATTATCTCTTATGTCTTTTGGTTGCGACGACAGTCAAAACGCCGTTGATGTTAAGACGATTACTAGTTAGGGTCATATATTTTTTTCGTGTGGTAAACATGTCGAGTTTCAAAATTGTTATTTCACTTTTATTAACTGAATATATATTATTTATTGGATTTTATATTCTGTTATAATTATGGTTTAATTTTGTGGACAATCAATTGTAGTATGTATTGATATAACGCTAAAAAATGTAAGAACGTTAAAATAAAGGAGATTGAGAAACATCTCTTTATTCAAATACATAGGTTTTTTCCCTCACTGTATATAAATTTACAGTTCCTTAATAATAAGTAAACTGCAATACGAAAGAGAACTGGCAAATTGAACAGTTCGATTAATAACAAATATTTCTTTGAAAATACCTAATAATTTTAACCTTAATTTTGATTTTAATATAAATTTTTCTTCACTTCATTTTTATTGTATTTCAAATAATGTTTAGCAGTTACTTATTTATGCTTCGAAAATAATATCACTCAAATAGCCGTTTTTTTGCTGCTTTACAAATGGTCACCCTTTTGTTAAAATCCTTTGACGATAACCGCGTTGCTAACCTCACCTTCAAAAAAGTACGGACCAATGATCCCTTCCGGTCATAAACCACACCAAACAGTGACTTTTTGAGGGTGTAATGGTAGCTCGATAATCTCTCTTGGATTTTCTTCACCCCCACATATGGCAATTTTGTTTGTTTACGTATCCGTTTAAATGAAAATGCTTCTCATTGCTAAAGAGAATTTTGTTTGATAAGCCCTCTGGTTTTCTTTAATTCATTTCGCAAAATTCCGACGTTGACGATGGTCAGACGGCTTTAGTTCTTGTGTTAATTAAACTTTATATGGTTTTAAGGCTAAATCTTTAACACATGCCACTCATTAGTCTCAGTAATGCCTGATCGTTATTAACATGAAATTGATATAATTGGGTCTTCTACAATCCTCAGGAAACATATCAACATTTTCTGGGAAACAATTAGTTCACGTAACACTAATACGAGTATCGATAAGTAATGTCGCTTTTCAGTACTGTACAAAATTTTATTATATTTATGATTAATATAGTTTTCATCTACAATACGAGAGTTGCTATTTATGTATCCGGAACCGACAGTGATGGTGTTTCTAGGAGCCATCAGACATATACATTATAAAGTTTGAGATTGTTGACTGTATACGTACTCTGGAATTAACTTGTAAGAATTTTCGTGCGATGATTTACTACGACTTTCGACGTGGATTATCTCAACAATGGTGCAACGATCAACTCACTTTGACTTTAGGCGATTAAGCACCATCTAAAAACCATTGCATATCACTGGTTTAGTGGATTAAATCGTGGCCGTCGACTCATGTACGAATTTAAAGAATGTCGTCCAAAATCAGTTGTTGTGCCAGAAAACATCGACACTGTGCGCGAACTGATAAAGCAAGATCATCATGTGACATACCGTGAGATTGAGGCATCTCTGGGCATTAGTATGACATGCATATGCAATATTTTACATGAACATTTAGCCGTGAAAGGAGTTGTGCGCGTGGATTCCGCATAATTTGACAATCAAGCTTAAAAAAAGGCTGGTGGTGCAAAGAAATGTACAAAAAATAAAATAGCGGTACGTCAAAAGCCGTGTATAACATCTAAACAGGTCTTGGAATCTTGGATTGGACACACGAATCTTGGATCTGTACGTATGACCCCGAAAGTAAACAGCAGCCGACTGTATGGGTCTTTCAACACGAGCGTTGGTCTTTCAACTTCGGCTAACCACAGATCCTTATCAAGCTCGACAAAATTTCCAGATGTTATACCGTTGATAAGATTGAAATCACCATTCTTAGATTTCTTAAACTAAGAAAGATTAGATTTCTTAAACTATCAATACATTTTCTGCTCTGTTGGAAACTTCGATGTAAAACACTGAACTTAGCGTCCGGTTAGCGAAACGCTCGTCGAAAAGTAAAAAAAAAAGTGATTTGGTGTTTAGTGGTAGATCTATTTGAGTTTAGAATCAATATATTTCATTAGAATATAGGTTATGTTATATTAAGTTATTATATTTTAAAACTTTGAACATTCTTTTGAAAAGTTGAACAAATATAATTAGTAGCTATTCAGTCTTTTCAAAAATAACATTACCGAAATTATACTAGTGGCAATCGTGATAAATTTCAACAAGATGTACGACATTTTTGTTATTTAATATTTCAATGCTTTGATATTATCGCCGAGTTCTCGCTTGATGGAAGTAGAACATTCATTAAATAAGCTTAACGTAAATTTTTTCACTGAATTTAATTACGCTAAAAGTATTTTTAGTAAGCTTCTCAATAGAAACATATGGTCTAGTTAATATATAAAAAAAAACAGGTTTTTAAAAGGTGTCAAGCTTAAATCAAAATTTCAAAGGATTAATATTTAATTGAGTATGGAATTAGAGTACCTTTTTCTTTAGAACTAATCTAGTGTGAAACATCTTTCTTTAAAACACGTTCTTGAGCTATTAGCGATAATATTTTGTAAAACTTGTTCACAGTCGTAAGTTTGTTGCCCTAATGTGTGAACCGCTAACGAGAGACGCATAGAGATAAAAATGTCATCTCTTTTGAATAATGGAGGAGATAGCTGAGAGAATGTCAACACACCTTGGCTGAAGGTATTTCCTTGAATATTATCATTGGTTGTTTGTTTTCGTTGTATAGTAACCTATAATTACACTTTTTTTATATCAGTCTACAAGAAAACAAATATTTGTAGTCTATAGTTATTTTTCCGAAATAGGCAGACGACTTTAGGAAATGCTTTTTAATAGACTAGTATAGAATAGAGAAACTAGATTTTTTAACTTCACGATGCGCTTCCCTAATTACTATTAGATTGAACTGATGTTCAGGGTACAACCAAATTCCATCTGGGGATGAATCAGAGGGCGATTTTTCAGACATAGAGGTGGAAGATTTGGTTCAACAAGTTTTATTAGATGTGGATACGCATGAGGAGCCTCCTCGGACCAAAACCAGATGTAAATGATTGAAACCTTGATAATAATGAGTTCAGTGACGAAGACGATCTACCGCTAGTAGTTTGGGCGAAGCTTTCTATCAGATAGATAACAAGATCCCGTCAACTACTTTTTATTACTTTTTGATATGATCGAGGAGATTGCCTTTTGGGAAATTTATATCCCATTCAAACAGGAGATAATTTTGCGCCTACGAATTTCGAAAAATATTCGAGAAATATTGGAACAAATCTGCTTATGGGCATAAACCATGAAAAACAACTACCACTTTGCCTGAAAAGAAAAGTATTTGATCAGTGTGCCCATCACCGTCAGTTTAAAAATTTCGTGTAGCACAGAAGAGAATGGAAAGATGTATACTTGACATTACTAGACGGGATAGAAAGACCTGCACATGGATCAGAGAAGAAACGAAAGTGAGTGACATCGTTGCAAGAATAAAGCAATTGAAATGGAAGTGGGTAGGCCATGTAGCGAGACGATGGGACGAAAGATGGACCAGGGCGGTCCTGGACTGGCTACCGCTTGATCGCAAACGTCCACGGAGAAGACTGAAAACACGATGGACTGATGACATTATTAAGTATATTGGACCCGAATGGCAGAGGAGAGCTCAGGACCGCGAGAGTTGGAAGCATGCTAAAGAGGCCTTCATCCTGCAGTGAATTGATACGGGTTGATGAACATCATGAGCCTAAATAGATTCAGCTCTCTGCTTTCTCATATTCACCTCAACGATAGCTCTGTTATGCCGTAAAAAGGACAACCACATTACGATAAATTGTATAAAATTCAGCCATTTATCAATAAATCACATGAAAACTATCAAAAATACTTTGATCCTTCAATGGTACAGGCCGAAACAATGGTCAAATTTAAAGGTCGTATATCCTTCAAGCAATATTTACCCCTAAAATAGACAAAAAGAGGATAGAAAATTTGGTCCAGAGCTAAACTGTCAGACTATCTCTAAGATTTTGACATATACACAGATAAAGATGGAGATAGAGAAAGTGAAAACTTAGGAACAATCGTTGCAAAAAAACTTACAGTGCCTCTTATTGGAAAAAACTATCACATCTATTTCGACAATTATTTTATCTCAGTAAAACTTCTTGAGGAGTTGGTGAAAAGAAATATATATTCATGTGGAACAGTTAGAGCCAACAGGAAAGGTTTTCCTCAGTTAATTCAAGATAAAGATTTATCTAGGAGACAAAGTGAATGGGCTTAATGTTTTGTGCCTAAAATAGAAGGACAAACGCATTACTTTTAGGTTAAAAATGTGATGTAGTATTATTATTAGTGTAAACTTTTCATTAATTAAGAAATATGTTTTGTTCAGACAGTTTTTCTTTTTATGTGCCTGAAAGGGTTAAACCAACGTATAATAGCTTCATAGTTGCATAAATGCTTTTAATGTTGTTTACATAAAATCGAAGATTTCCTGGCAAACTGCGAGATTATAAAGGAATACAATAGAAAGCCGCATAATATCTAATTTTCATTGTCTCACTCATTAATTTCCCTTGTCCAATACTGGGCATTGTTTGAAAATTATAAATTACATCAAAGTTCGAAATCTACATTATGAGATACAGTACATATATTTCATTATATTAACCATTTACATCCACGAGCTTATATTAATCAAAATAGTCCGCATTGGTTTTTTTATTGTTATTATTACGGTCATGGGTGCTTTATCTATAAACAACAAAAAAGTTTTATAACAGTTTTAATCACATCCTGATTGTTGTTTTCAATGCTTTTAGATGTGTGGGAAAAAGCTCATTATAAAACATTCCTTCATCCCCAATTCGCTCAACGACGATCAAGATGCACAAGAGACCAGATATATAGTTATTTTCATCACTTCTTGGAGTTGAAGAGCTTCCACTCAATCATCTTCCACTCGTTCATCTTCAATCGAGTCCCGATGTTAATAAAACACTGTTCCTACGGACCACCAAATGACTCTAGGGAGGTCAAACTCGTACTGAAGACGCATCAGCTGTTGGCCTGTCTCCCCTCCAAAGGGGAACGCCACCAGTATATATATATATATATATATATATATATATATATATATATATATATATATATATATATATATATATATATCATCAATCAATTCTCAATCAATCATTCAATTCTCGATATTTTGCTTCCACGTTAGAGATATCGAAAAAAAGTTATTAGAAAAAGTTGTTTAGAAAAAATTCGCATTATTAATGTTTTCATTATTTTGGTCTATACTTAAAATTATTATGCCATGTGCAATTAGTGCAATTGCAATTGCAATTAGTGTGCAATATGCAATAATAATTTGACACTAGTGTTAAATGTCAGTCAGATTAAACTTTGAGTTTATTACGTTAAGTTATAGTCAGTGATCACAGAATTAAAATGCCATCGACTTTAAGAGAAAAAATCGAAATAATCCGGTTGTTTGGTTATTTTACTCGTAGTAGCAAAATTGCTGCAGAGTTTAACATGAGACTTGCTTTTCAGAGCAAAACACCATATTTTATTTCCGTTCAGTTTCTTTCCTTTACCTCATTTTCCTGTTTCACCTCCTGTATAGGGTTTCAATAGCACGAAAAATAAAAAGGAGGAATGAGAAAGCAAAAAAAATCTTTAGCAGTATTATTTTATTCAACGTCCTCCCACTTTAACCCACGAGCCGCCACTGACATGAAACATCCCAACGTGCTCCCATTACTCATGGGAAAGCAGCCGCTGTAAATGCCCTTTCAATGAAACTAGCAGTGTTATTAAAATCTATCGAAAGGTTTCAACGAACTTTTTTTAGGGTGTTATCAGAGGCGTACCAATCGGAAATGGCGCCTGGGGCGAGCATTGAAGTTGTGCCCCTTCGTAAATTAGCTAAATATAAAATAAACAGAAACACTAAATAAAACAGTCATAAATGTTAGAAAACATAGTCAAAATATAGTCCGTAATTCCGTCACTGGTAATAGTCTTAAACTTGTTTAATGATTATGTATGTTATGTTTGCGCCCCCTTTAAATGGCGTTCAGGGCACATGCCCTACTTGTCCCACTATAGGTACGCCACTGGGTGTTATCAAATATAAAGAAGTTTTTTCCAGAAAACCACGCATTATATATATATATATATATATATATATATATATATATATATATATATATATATATATATATATATATATATATATATATATATATATATAGACACTTGGAGTTAAATAAAATTCAAATAAAATATTTCTGTCAACGTCCAATATGTCAAAGTCAAAGATATGGTTAAATTGACGTAAGAAACAACGCGTTCAGAAAGAACACGCGTGTACACATATATACCTATTAAGCATAAGCTTTTCAACAATAGTTATATTAATGATATAAGAAACACTAATTGTAGATATGTTCTAATGGGATTTCATACTATTTCAAAGAAAACTCTCATGTAATTTCTGAACGCTCTAATTTTTACGTCAAGTTACTGAATTTTTGTAATTTGATATATTGACTATTGACATTAATATTTTTTAATTATTAATTTTAATTATTATATTTAATTTTAATTAAAGTTTTGTTGTATCGTAAATTAAAACATACCTCAAAACATAAAAAATGTCGAGCGGAGAACCATCAAGACGTTTGCAGAGTGCTAAAGGTGCAGTTGGTCAACGAAAATTATCAAGGGATACAGTAAAATCCAATATACGTAACGTGAGTATTATTGATAACTCTTCAGTGGATCTATTTCCTTTTAAATTAAATATATATCTCTAACTATGATTTGGCTTAATTACCAGTTACTACAATGTTTCATTATTGTAGCAATTTATTGAGCGTCTGAAAGTGTCCCGTAGCAAAAATGTTGAACGTATACGAGCTGCTCTTTCTGATGATAGAGAGTATGCTTCTCTTGATGAAATCCGTAAAACACTCTTGGCTAATAAGGAAGCCGCTGAATTGGCTAATTCTGAAGAAGTAACTACTGTTATGAAGCAACTCAATGAAGAAATGAAACAGTTAAGGCATGTTTTCCTTTTGTATACAAATGTTTATTTCGTATTGATTAATATTGATTATAAATTTGATTTCAGTCCTCAAACTGAAGCTGGAAGCTCTCGGACACACAATGAATCTGAGGACACTACAACTGCAGAGAGTCATATGAATCTGTGTCAGATTTATCAAATTGAGATTTTTTCAATTTTAACTTCTGAATCTCCAGAATAATTCTGTAATTCGCTTCTTAAAATCGTTATAGTTATTGTTTTAAAACGGACGGTTATAAGATACTATTTGTTTGTTTGTTTACGTAATTTGTAAATTTAAATATTTTTTTGTGATAGCATGAAACCAAAGACTGAATAACTGCTCAAGCTTAGTGGTGAGTTTAAATTTTGTGCTTTAAGGCTGAATTATTATTTTTTTGTAATTGCAATTAAGTTATTTCTGTCGATATCTTAATGAAAAATTGTGAAATAAAAAATGTTTATTTTATATTTTAGAAATGTATGTAAAATTTAAGAATTGTGATATTAAAGTTATGAAAGTAATGTCATATTATTAGAATAAGTTGTCATTATGAAGTTGCCACACATTTCTTAATATTAAATTTCTTTAATATAATTAAGTATCTGGAAACTGGTATACGGGGTGAGAAATGTTCCATAATGTTACGTAAAATGTTTGAATAAAGTTATTGAAAATTTACAGTGGTTTGTTTGATCAGATGATTTTGTTTACAAAAATTGTTCACCTGAAAAAATTTTCTTTTGTTATTAACATTGAGTCTGGAAGGGTTTACAGAAAGTTTATATAGACCATCGTATGATCGAATTGAAGGTCTGACCCAAGTGAATTGACTGTTCGTTCTTTTAAATAGTAAACAAATCTTATTTTATTCATTTTCTCGAAGGGAAATGTTTACGGAAAAAGGTCAAACAAATCGAAAAACGTTAATTAAAACGGGCGAAGTTGTTTAAATTCCCTCTTGCATAATTGATGGCTTCACAGAGGCTAACCATCGGAGCAGGCAATATAACATCTACCTCACGTATCAAATCGTGTACCTGCCCGGCTACAATGTTGCATGACAAACATTAAAGTTCGTTCGCAATCGAGAATATAACAATTAATTCAAAATTGGCTTGTCCGTATTGATCTGAGAGATATTATATCGTTATAATGAACCTGTTTCAATTTAAATACTCATACGTTTTGCATCCGTTCGTATTTTAGGATCTAGTGACATTTAAACTGGAAATATTAATTGAGAGAACAATATTCAAAAAAATGTTTATTTAAATACATATTCAATAAAATATTTTATTAAATTGAAAAGTGTTTTCGACAGAAAATATTAAATTGTTTGCGTCTACAAATTAGTTCGATAGCATTTTTTACAAAATCGGAATTCATTTATAACAATGCAAATATTAGTCGAATACATATTTACAACTTTATTTAAATAAATATTGATAAACGACATTTTCGGCAATCATTTTGATAGCTGGTGAAGTCCTTGATGGTACGAAGCTCACCAACTTCTCTGGCGATAAACATATCACAAAATGTGAATCAACCCAGTGATGTGTGAGGTAGCAATTGAAGTAAGTCAGGAGTATTCCAAAAATTGTTTTTAGAATGGTTACAACTTATCCTAGATGAAACAAAGTGATACCAAGTCATCATTTTGGGTTTAGGTAAGCAACATGGTACAATAAAACAAGTACCATAGTGGTCAAATTGAGGATAAAACTTAGTGCCCTAAAACTACTATTGCGCAATTGAGTCCTATCTATTCGGGATTTCTTTTTTATATAAAATCAACATTTTAGAAATATATCATGCTTGTTTATTTTATCGTAAAGTAGAGACACTGGTCTACAAATGGCTATTGTTATTGTCAATAACAATTTGGCAAAAGTGCGGTTCAATTTCACCAAAAAATTGACGCCTATTTTAATTCTGGTCATTAATCGTCTGCGGATTGTTAGAATAGACTTTGTCCTTGAGGAAGTCCCACAGGAAAAAGTCGACGGGGGTTAGATCGTATCATCTTCCAGGCCACTGAATAACACGATTCTGAGAAATGACGCGTCCAGGAAAACGTCTCCGCAAGAAATTTAAAGTTTCCCTCACCGTATGACACGTGGCGACATCTTGCGGAAAGAACATACTCTTCTTCTTCTTGTCCTGGAGGTTAAGTTGACCCGAAGGCCCTGACTTGTATTCACTGAATTTTTTCGGACGTCACGACAATGTCGCTTGTTCGAAGGGTTTTAGCTGCCGTCCTTTAGGCATGGAGGTGATGACCGAAGAGGATGGTCATACTGGGGCAACGGCCGGCAATGAAGCTGCCGTGGCTCTGATTAGCGGATTGTCCGAAAGGGACGCCGTCGCTAGGAATTTGTCCAGCAGTCTGGACAGGAATGTCTGAATCTCTGGTGTGTCAGTTTCCCGATGGATTTGCGCATTCCTTACAAACCATGGGGCACCTACTAATGTGCGAAGAGCACGTGACTGGAACGATTGCAGAATTGCAATCGACGTTGGGGGGAGGTACGGGAACCAGGCCTGAGATCCGTAGGTGAGGACGGATCGAACCATGATTTTATACAGGGTTATTCGGATGTTCAGCGAGAGCTTACTTTTGCCGTTCATTAGGGGGTAAAGCAGACGAGCCATGGCTCTTGCTTTCCCGGTTACCTTCTTTAGGTGCGGCACCCACGTGAGGGCAAAGAACATACTGTTAAGGTGCATATTATCCAATTGGGACCATAACATAAGTTTCTTAACATATTGCGGTAGCGTTTGCCATTTACACTTACCGTTTCACCATCGTCATTTTCATGAAAAAATTGCCCTATAACCCATCCAGCATACAATGATCACCAAACTGTTGCTCGAAGAGTATGTAAACGTTCTTCTGCAATCATTCGAGGATTTTCGCTTCCCAAAATTCTATAATTTTGCTTGATCACATAACCTGTGAGGTGAAAATGAATGTGAATGAAAATGAGCTTCGTCAGAAAATATAACTTTATTACAAAATTCTGGCCTGTAGAAACAGCCGAGGAAGAAATTTGGAGAATATTACTTTTAAAACATAACTACCACGTCTCTTCTTTGTCATAAAATAAACAAATATGTTATTTTTGTAAAATCGTTGGTTTTATTTAAAAAGGAAATCCCGAAGTACCTATTGGGACACACTTTACATATTTGTACTCATTATTTCCATTGTTAAAAATATTCGATTTTGTTTTTCTCTCCAAAATATTTTGCATTCGGAAAAATCTGTTTCATCTGTTTGATATGAACCATTTTATAGAACGAAAACAATAAAATTTAAAAACAAATATATTTTCAGAATGTCGAACAATCTTTTTTTGTAATTTTACCGCAACTACTGCAATATATTAAAAGTAAAAATCAACAACACAGTAAAAATAACATAAAAATTAAGTAATTTGAATATGGCAAGAGCGAAAGAGATTTTATTTGTCGTTACACTTCCATCAAGGAAATGCACTTCAAAATCATGTCTATCGATTTTGTTCTATTCTGGGGGATAATGCTTTATCCAAAGGAACGTGTGAGCTTGGATGGTGCTTTTGATATTATCTATCTTGATTGTAGCGACTCTACCACAAATTTAATCATGAAATTGCCTGATGAAGATTGGATTTAAATATAAAGGCGACCTGCTGAACAACTGGCAATAACTTAATTACTTAAAAATGCTAAAGATGCATGCATAAATAAATACATTTATATATATATATATATATATATATATATATATATATATATATATATATATATATATTTATATATATATATATATATATATATATATATATATATATCTATATATATATATATATATATATATATATATATATATATATATATATATATATATATATATATATATATATATATATATATATATTGAGTAGAAACCGGACTTGACTTAATATGAGATAGGTGAATAAATTGTTTCATGTAATATCGCCTGCGCATATATGTCAAAGTCAAAAAATTGACGTAAGAAATAACGCGTTCAGAAAGAATACGCGTGTACACATATATACTTATTAAGCATGCTCTTTTCAACAATAGTTATATTAATAATGTAATAAACTGTAATTGTAGATATGTTTTAATGGGATTTCAAATTATTTCAAGGAAAACTCAATGTCATTTCTGAACGGGCTAATTCTTACGTCAAGTTGTTATTAATTGACATATTGGCCGTTGACATTAATATTATTTGAATTTTGTTTAACTTGTTCAGTAATTAAAGTTTTGTTGTATTGCAAATCAAAACATACCTGAAAACATAAAAGATGTCGAGCGGAGAACCATCAAAACGTTTGGAGAGTGCTAAAGCTGCAGTTCGTCACCGAAGAATATCAACGGATACAGTAAAATCCGATATACGTAACGTGAGTATTATTGGTAATTTTTCAGTGGCTTTATTTCCTTGTAAAATAAATATATATATTTCAAACTATGATTTGGCTTAATTACCAGTTAAAACGTTTCATTATTGTAGAAATTTATTGAGCGTCTGAAAGTGTCCCGTAGCAAAAGTGTTGAGCGTATACGAGCTGCTCTTAGGGATGATAGAGAGTATGCTTCTCTTGATGAAATCCGTAAAGAACTCTTGGCCGATAAGGAAGCCGCTGAGTTGGCTAATTCTGAGGAAGTAACTACTGTTATGGACCAACTCAATGAGGAATTGGAACAGATGAGGTATATTTTCCTCTTGTCTAAAAACGTTCATTTCCTATTGATTTATATTGATTATACATTTGATTTCAGTCTCCAAACTGAAGCTGGAAGCTCTCGGACACACAATGAATCTGAGGCCACTGTAAATGCAGAAAGTCTTGCAAATCTGTGTCAGACTTGCCAAACACTATCTGATCAAAGTGTTTGTGAAAGTTGCAGTTCCACATTAAGTTCTGAATTACCAGAATAATTTAGTAAATTATTTCAAAACTTCTTAAAATCGTTATTGTTAGGGTTTTAAAACTGACGGTTCTAAGATATTGGGATACTATTTGTTTATTTTTTTATGCATATTGTAATTATAAATATTTTTTTCCGTTTTTGTTATGGATGTGTGGCATGGAGAATATACGAGCTATATTTTGTATATTGAAAATTAAAATATTCACTGTTAAAAGAAATGTAGCTCTTATAAGCTCTTATAAGAATTAGTTAGCTCTTATTTAATTAGTTAGCTCTTGTAGCTCTTATAAGAATTTTGTTATTTGTGATAGTATGAAACCAAAGACTGAATAACTGCTCAAGCTTAATAGTGAGTTTAAACTCTGTGCAATAGGTGACTAAATTTTTTTTAATGCCAATGGGTAATAACAATTAAATTATTTCTGCAGATATCTTAATTGCAAATTGTGAAAAAGAAAATGTTTATTTTATATTCTAGAAATGTGTCTGAAATTTAAGAATTGTGATATTAAAGTATTGAAAGTAATGCAATATTGTTAGACTAACTTGTAATTAAGAAATTGCCACACATTTCTTAATATTAGATTTGTTTAATAGAATTAAGTTCCTGGAGAGTGGTATACAGGGTTTGAAATGTATCTTAATGTTCATTAAAATGTTTGAATAAAGTTATTGAAAATTTACAGTGGGTTTGATTAGATGGTTGATTAACTTTATATATATATTCAGAATTTTTCTCAATTAGACAAATGTATGTTAAAAAGAGAGTGATTAAATAATGTGTTAATTCGATGGCGCCAGGTCTGGAGAATAAGCCGAGAATGAAAGAATTTCTCACTCGAGTGCAAACGGTACTTCCTGCCGAGCTATTGTGTTATTTGTTCGGGTGTTCTTTAATTCTTACTATTGTGAAATGATCCAGATGTTTCTTGGCCAAAACTCGGAAGAGATTTACCACTAAACACCCAATCACTTGTTTTTTAACATCTCGACGCACGTTTCACTATATCAGGAGATTATTCAATCTATCAATCGGTCAATTGAATCATCTCCTGAATTTTTACAAGTGGTATAAGAGCTTTGGCGAGGGCAGATAAATAGTTGAAGATGAACCTCGTCCAGCAAGACTTTCCACGGTAACCAATAATGAAAACATTACCAACATCAGGGATTGCTAATTGCTGATTTAATATAAGAGATTGATTTAATATCAGTTCAAACAATTTAAGCTAGACATATAATTTCCTTTTTTTTAATAAAACAAATTTTGCTATCCATATTCAAGTTCATTTTTGTATATCAAAGTTTAAATATTGATATTAATATTTTCTAAGCTTGATATATTTGAAAACATCTTTTAAATGTGTTGCAAATTATTTTTGGTTTATTCTTGATAATAAATTAAAGTTTGGTTCTATTTATGCTTTCAATTTCCTTAATGACTGCTAAATGTATCAACATTAATTTGATTAGGTCACCTTTCTATACTAAATTCATTCTATTTGGTTCACGCCCATATGTTTTACTACGCTGAACAAGATAATCAATAAGGATTACTTTTTTAATTTCGGAACCCATATACGTTTGGTTAGTTCCTTCATTTACACCTTGCGAACAGTGACATATATGGGTAAGAAGAAAGTTTGTCAAAACAGGCGGATTTTAATGGTACCATAGAAATTTTACATATTTGGAAAAAAGAAAATTACGTTGGCCTATAATATGTATTTGCTTGGGTGGACAATAATAAATAAATACATACATAAAGATTAAAACATAGTACTTGAATTTAAAGACCTGTATATTAACCTGTATATGTATATTAACATAATTAATATAGTCTTTTAAATTTTGAATGAAATATAATTTTTTGAAAATAATTTATAAATGTTCAATCTCATTTTTATCTAGTTAGGACTCTAAGGTCCCCATGGCACGTCGTATATTGTTTCCTTGATTCTGGATAAATTGGAGATTTTTAAAAACATCCCTTTTAACGTACTCTTAAAACAATAATATAACAATGATAAATGGTAATACCAACACTTTTGCCGTCAGTAAAAAGTCTGAAGAGGCCAAATCTAGAGAGGACGGTAGATGAGGTCTTTCGGGATCGGTTTCTGGCTTTACAGCTGTCACCTTCTCGTTTGGGCGCTTTTCTTGCGTTCAGCTCAAGCTCAGCTGATAACAGCTATAAGGTTGAACCAATATATATATATATATATATATATATATATATATATATATATATATATATATATATATATATATATATATATATATAAATATTTCAGCAGTATATATATATATATATATATATATATATATATATATATATATATATATATATATATATATATATATATATATATATATATATATATATATATATATATATATATATATATATATATATATATATATATATATATATATATATATATATATATATATATATATATATATATACTGCTGAAAGCAGTCAGGCAAGAAGGTGGATAATCAAAAGAAAATGTAACAAGGACTTGACCTGGGGCTGACTGCGGAGAGGCACAATTACAAAAGAAATTGAAAGTCTACTGATCGCAGCCTGGGACCAGGCGTAATTTGAGATCTTCGAAATTTTCTGGTCTATTAACGTAAACCCGACTTTTTAAATAGCTCTACAAAAAAAATCGGGCGGTGCCAAGTCTGGTGGCCTTGCCGGCCATTCGATAGCTCCTCATCGACCGAATCGGTTTGGAAAAGGGGGTTTGGGGGGTTGGACTGAGCGTTTGCAAGTGTTATAATTTAAAGCTAATTGTTGCATGGAAACCTTACCATTGCCTGCTACATGAATTAAAACATTCAACGAATTTTCGTCATTAGTTTTTGTTTTTTGTCTTCCTAATTTTGGACAAATTTTAGTGCTGCCTGTATCATTGAATCTTTTCACCGTTTTTGAAACTGTTGGTTTAGCAGTGGCGGCACGTGGGTTTTTAAAGTGGCAGAGAGTAGAAGAAAATAGTGCTGCTGAAGATTTTTTTTTGCTTTTGCCTTCCTCCTTTTTACTTTTCGTGCTATTTCTGCTTCAGTTGTTTCTGCTTCAAGTGTAATCAAATACTTCATGTGCCATCCATAGTTTTATAGCCTACTAAATGAAAAATATATTTACCCCAAAACAGACCGAATTCTATAAAATCTATCTTGAAAAAAAACATATAATATTTACATCGTTGAATTCAGAAAAAAATGCTCTTTCCAACGACGCCAAATTAAAATACTGTTATCATAAAAAAAACCAAGTTAGTCTTGAATTTCAAATATGCGACATGAAAAAAAAATGAAAATTTACCCAAAATACCTTTTCAACTTCTGTAAACAGTTTTTATGTTACTTTCTTAAAGGATTGGTAATGCACTAATGTAACTTAGGATGCATTTATTGGCCAAACCATAAAACTTACACAGATTCACTGATTCATGATATTAAAACCGTACGCTTTTAGGTAATTTTAACAATAAAATTAATTGATATGACTAATTAATAGAATCAACTATAACAATTGTGATGGATATAATGGTTATTTAATAATTCCCTATATCCTTTGAATAGATGTATTAATATATCGACGTTAAATTATCGAAATCTATATTAGCTATTGGATTAAACATGATATTAAAATTATAATCTTGATCATTTTTGTTCAAAGCAAGAATAGTGTAGTACTTTTACAGCATCATAGGATTATTGTTGTAATATATCGTACATTATCTGATTGTATCAGGACTTGTTGACTTTCAAACAATGATAACTCATTATTTTCAAGCATGTTATGCGAGAAGAAACAACTTTTTTCAGTTGTGAGGTTGAAAAACACCCCAAATTGAGAAGTCGCAGATATTCATTTTCAATTACATCATAAAACTTTCACCATTACAAATCACCTAAGTATTCTTTTTTAATTATATTACTATTTAGATTTTTATCGAAAGGACAACAAAAAAACCCGGTTTTCAAAAACTCGCCATTAGAGATAGTTAAAGATCTAATAAATAACTTATAGTTAGACCCTTCTGGTACGTCTGTCTACCTACGAAGGAAAGAAGAAAAACTGGCCAGGTACCATTTACTTGTCTTCGAAACCACTGGGAATATATAAAAATAAAATTTAAAATTCAATAAGCCCCCTGTTAAGATGTCTTTCAGAATTTTAAAATGGTCTTTTGTTTAATTCAACGTTTGGAATGGGTACTGTGTTAAGTAGGACACAATAAGACGTCTCCGATTTTTATCTCTCTTTTTTCTTATTTTTATTATGTCTGAAGATATTCGTTTTGTGATGGAGCCAGTTTGACACTTTTATTTCATAATGAATATATAATTGGAAAAAAAAGATTCCAAAACAAAAAAGGCTTTGTAAATCTACCAAATGTCCCAGATCTTGCATCACTATAATCTTTATTGTGAATTTTACAGAATTACTACTGTACATTTAAGGTATTTTGAACTGAATTGGAATTTTCGCTGTGAAAAACTAAACTCGAAGAGACAAAATCAATTTACATATATATTATTTAAAAAATACAAAAAAAAACTGAACGAATATACAGCTATGAACAAAAAGTAAGTTGATTTCTGGTAAGTAGAAATTTTGCGTTTTACAGATCTATACATACACAGTCCTTCACATCTAACAAAAGTTTCATATCATCTCGCTTATTAAATTAGCAATTTTAGTGCCCCTTGTAATTTCTTTCGGTGATTTTGTAAGATGGATTTGCAATCTTTAAAAAAAGAATATATTTTTTTATCTGATGCAATAACAATATTAAGACAATGTTACGGATAACCTACGCCAAAAAAATACAAGTGATACATGGATTTTAGTGGTGGTAGAGAAGCGGTTGAAGATGAACCTCGTTTAAGGAAGACCTACTACCAGTGAAGAAAATATTACCAAAATTAAGGATTTTGTACTGAGTTCATCCGAAAAACCGTCTAGACTTGTAGCAAAAAAATCAAAGCTTTTGCATCACGATAACTCACCATCACACCGCATTATTCGTAAAAATTTCGCTAAAAATCAAACAAATACCCTTTCACAAGTATCATATTCACCAAATACGGCACCGTGTGACTGTTTCCTGTTCTTTCGATTGAAGAAACCAATTTGTGGATGGCTTCTTGAGTTCATAAAAGCTATTTAAGAGACCTTGAAGGAAAACCTGGCTGCCTTGAAGGAAATAGCAGAGAAATTGACTTTAAAAACTGTCCTGAAGATTAGAAAAAACTTTGAAATAAGTTTATTGTAGTGAGGGGATTACTTTGAAGGGGGCAAATAAATAATTACTGTGTGTTTTATTTAAAAACTCACTTTATTTTTTAATAATACTGTCTGATAATTAATATCTATCAACATTCTGTAAAAAAAAACTAATTAATAATGTAGTTTTTCCCTAATGATTGATTCTGTTTGTATTTACAGTTTATATAATCAATTATTTGGAAAAAATTACCTAGAGTATCACAATCAATGGATAATCAGTGATATTTTGAAGGTTTTTAACCTCGACGAACCCTTTTTTGGTAACACATAATACAACGAAAATACTGTGGGATTTCTGTTTATAAATTTAGGATTATGTAAAACTATTTTTCCCATTTATTGCGAAAATCTACACCCACAACCAATCTATTTATACCATCGTGTAATAGCTGTTTACAAATTGCTTGGAATTATTTACCTTTCCTTCTTGCAACAGAATTCACACCAAATTTGTAAGATTCTTGTTAGTTATGAAGTTGATTAAATATCGAATAGATAACATCTTAATGCCTTACTATATCAAGAAGAAGAAGAACAAGAAAACAAAAAATAAACCTCCTCGTGAACAAATGTAAAAAGCAACGAGTAAGATGTTGCCACTAAAAGAATACATTAAGAATTTAAATTCAACTATACATGTAAATTACCAAGCCCGTTAAATAGCCGACGTACAAGGGAAGATTAAAAAGCTTTTGCAGTATTAAATAAGTCTGAATATATTAATGGATGATCTAATAAGATCAAAAAGTAAACCTTTGTCGTGACCTTTTTAAATAATACATAAAAGTATTTATTCATCCAAATTAATATCGTCTGGGAGCCTTAGGTTTCTTGGTATGGCCAGCTTCCAAGTGGTTTCTACAATCAAGGGAACAAGAAAAAGCCACACCGTACCATATCTGGTAAATATGATGGCTTTATCAATTAATCTATTGGAACCTTCGGTGAGAAACCACTAAATCTTTTTTAAACAATCAATGAGCGTTTCGATAACTATGTTAGCATCATCAGAAGATAGCCGCCGAGATGGCCGCGGTGTTTCAAGTGGCAGACCCGATGATATCGACGGCTGCCACGGAGCAGGTTCGAATCCTGTTATTTTCGGTTGAATGTTTGGGTTTGTGGGTTGGGATAAAGTGATTCGTGTTCGTAGCAAAAGGCCACACTTGTCCCCTGGTTAACACTGAATGAACAACGGCATAGAGCTGCCTGACTGTCCTCTTGGATCTGGCACTTTACAATGTGTCAAAACTCATTCGAAAAAAAAAAGAGAAATGATTTAATCTGATTTGATCTGATGATTGGGTTCTTCTGTAGTAGAACAGCGTTAATATCATAACCAGACCGACAAATGAAAGAAAAACAAAGACTGAGTGTCAACAACTTGCGAATAAATGGCTTCCACCTTTTGAATCAAACTCAAAATGAACTTGAAACTTTTCTATATCCCCTTGTATTATTAACAACTACATATATTTTTACATTTACGTATTGAATTTTTTCTTTATAAGTTTGAAACGTAAATATTTACTAACAAACGTGAAAATAAGTCACGAAATGTACATTACAAAACTTTCGTTAAATTATTTATTTAAATTACTTGAAAAGTAATTTTTTTAACCGTACAAGGTTACGTGCGACCGGTTTGATGATATATAGTTTTTCTATTTCCTGATAACTGCAATTGTTGTGGTTCAGTAATGCTTTATGTGTTCTATCTTGATATAGATGAATGTTTCAAGATAGCAGCAGATTTCAATGAAAACATTAATATTATTTCAGTTTATGCTGAGATACTTCATCAACTGAGCATGTAATTAGTTAGACTGATGATTTACAGGAAAATAATATAACATTGCTGTCATCAGTGATAAATTATTGAACTACTCTATTTTCAAGGACCATCCACGTTATTCGCCCGATCTGTGACTGTGTTCTGTCTTGTTAATTTAAAAATAATCTTAAAATACCGTAATAATATACGTATTGATTGTAGTTTTTTGAATCCATAGGACGCTTTTGATGAGAATAACAAATACATCCATTTGACAGCTAAAAAAACCATATTCTGACGTGATCTTTGAATATAAAGCTAACACTTATATTCAAAGGACGTGATAGTTACAATAATATACCAGAAAATATGCTGTGAGAATGTGAATTTACTAAGCAAGAGACCAAAATATTTTATATCGGTAATCCACTTGATCAACAACTAAGATGATTATTGTTTTGAAAATTCGTGCGCTTTATGTATCGATACAACCATTTGTTTTTAAGTTGGTATTACTGTCCTTGACAACTGACATTCATATCATTTCGCTTGTTAATTTAGAAATTATAGCGTCTTTTTTATATTGTTCAAAAAATTGTCTGCTATTTTTTAAATTGGATAAATTTATCGAGCAAAGAACTTGCAGTAAATTCTGTATAGAAAACGAAATTTCTTGCGCTGATCTACTAAAAATGTTAAGAAAGTATCACGGTGATGAAGCTATGTGATGCAAGGACTTTATTTTGTGATGTTAGCTGTACAGTTGAAAATTAACTTCGCTCAGGAAGTGTTAAGAATCTTCGAAAAAAACATCCACATTTGTGGCAAAGAAAAATCAAACAAATACTTCCACAAGCATCATATTCACCAGATATGGCACCATGTGATTTTTTCTGTTCCTCAATTGAAGAAACCACTTCGTGGACGCCGTTTTGAGTTCATAGAAGTCATTCAAGAGAGTTCACTGTCCGCTTTAAATAAAATACCAGGACTTGAGTTTAAAAACTGTTCCAAAGACTGAAATGTATATTGCAACAAGAGGGAATTATTTTGAAGAATACAAAATAAATTTGAATTAATAAATAATCAATTTGTGTTTTGTTTAAAAAGCTATATTTAAATTATTTGGATTAAGATTTGATTTTCTTCGATGGTGTTTTAGAACTTCACTGGTGTGAATCATTAAACACGTGTGAGATAAACTTATTGAAAGGGTGAGGAATCGAACAAAGAAGAATTCAAGTACATGATTTATATAAATAGTAAGAGATTAAGAAAAAAGGCCACCCACTATGACTCATAGTTAACTAATATAATCCTTAAATTTTATGGTTATAGGCTTCTTGTGGTTAAGATAGTTAATGATAAAGACGAAGAGGTTTTAATTGGAAAAGGATATTTTTCCTAATCAGCAACAGGATTGAGAGCAACATATTATAGAAAGAAGTAGATCAAGAAAGAGTGTTTATATGACGCATATTTTTTGAAAAAATAATATGACTGGGGAAAAAATTGTCATCATTACACAGGGTAATGATTGGCACATTAGCAGTGTCATTGCACCAGGGGAAACCGAGGAGGACATTTGAAGACATTATTTCCGGATCATACTGCTTTTATTTGTTCTTTAAGACTTTTAGTTGTCATTCTGCCTCATTTTAAAGTTCTAGGTAATAACACTCTTATTGGAACACCATTTATAGTTATTCAGCTATAAAATTCAGCTATAAAATAAGACCAAGTTAACAACAATTGTCCGTCAAGAAATATTAGGGCCTAAGGAAAATAAAATGTAATCAACAAACCAATGGATGAAAGAGACATAATCATCGTTCTACTCATGCTGGGGTTTTCCATCAAGTTAGAGCATATAAAGTAATTTGGGGAAGGTTCCATATAAGTTAGCTAATATGTAAGTGTCTTCTACTTAGCACAGACAAACCGAAGACTGGAATTTGCTTCCATTGATGACCCTCTCAGAAATTGCAGATATCAATTTGTTTCTTGAATAGTTTAATTTAATTATCGATTTAGCACGAATCTGATATAAAGGGTCTACCATTAGGGATGACAGCCGATTTTTGACATGCCTTGTCAATTGTTTTCCGAAAGGTTGCCATTAAATCATGGTTTGTTTCACGTTAGAAGAACGGAAATTGTCCAGTTTTATTACGCAAATTCGCGGTCCCCTTGTGCTACTCAACGAGCAATTCAGACCCATCGTGGTGGTCCTTCTGAACAAGTTATTGATCATGTTGTGCCTGTATGACAAAAAAGCCAGAATTGTTAAGAATATTGCCGCCGTTCAAGCAAGTGTAGCTGAAAATGACAACGTCTCGGTTGCTCGCCGCTCGCAAGAGTTAGGCCTCTCGTCAATGACAACCTGGCAAATTTTGAAGTTGGACTTAGGCTTGCATCCGTACAAGATGGTATTGACATACAAATTCATATATATTCAATAGCAATAAATCCGCGACTATTGGCCACTTGAAAACTAACTTTTGTCAAAGCGTAGTCGTCATACAGGCCGAAATACGTGACAGGGCCATCGAAAATTGGCGCGAGCGAATCCGTGACTGCAAAAAGAGCCGTGACTTCAAAGAGAGAGAGTGGTGACCATTTGGCCAAATCTTATTTAAATCATAAATTGCATGTTTGAATCTCTTAAATAAAGCAAGCGAAACCGATTTTTGAGCAAAAAATATGTGTTTTATTTAATTTTGTTTAAACTCCATCATTCTTATTGATAGACCCTTTATATTTTTATTTGCGAGAATTTATCTGTCCAGAAAATCAGTTTGAAACTGATCCCTGTAGTTCTACAGGATAAATCCAGATAGGTATTACAATAGTATTGTAAAATAATTTCAAAAATAATCGTCGTAATTTTGGTATTCCAATACCAATGCGACCGAATTCTCAGGGATTAGCATGGTCTGTCGGGTTGAGTTCCTGCATTAATTGAATTTTATACGCATGAAAGGATAGGTCTTTTGTTAGGATTCGGTGCAGAAAGCATCGCGAAATGTATAATTGTTGTGCTCGCCGAATTGATGTTCTCGGATCCTCAGAGGCGCGCTTTCATTAACTGCAACGATATTTTCCATCGACCTAGCTGGGCAATCAGGCATACGAGTTCCTTGATTCATAACTAATCCAGCTTCTTCAAATTTCTGAATTAACCTTCACATTTCATTCATGCAAAATCATTTGGACTTTCTGCACGGCATATTTCCATATAAGTTTCTCCGTATTTGTAATGCGTTTTAACTATAATAATGCATTTGTTTTGTATAACAGCAAATAATAAATGTCATAGTATCAGGGTATAGTACGTATAGTAGGGTATAGTATAAATGTCATAGTATCAGGGTTTCTCTACAGACAAAAAATTACGGAAAAAATTCTGGTGGTTCAAACTTGGGAAAATATTTTTACATTTTAGACAATTATACTAAATTTGGGACTAAATAGTGGAACTTTTTAATTCAAAAAAACAAATAGTTGTTTTACAAAAACTATTTCTTTTTATTCAAAATACATCCCTTCCGCATTAATACACTGCTGGGCATATTAAATCAATGCTAGCAAAGATTTTTTTATGTCGTTTTTTGGCATCGCTTCAATTATTCTCGTCACGGCTTCTTAGACTTGGGTAACACTGTCATAAAACGTTCCTTTCATAGCCAGTTTGAGTTTCGGACACAGGAAATAGTCACACGGAGATAAATCAGGCGAATACGGTGGATGTTGAAGCACACAGACTTGTTTTTTCGTCAAAAATCCACGAACAGCCATGATCCTCATTAAAGGCGTGAGGAACAGATCGAGTACATACTTTCCATTTTTTGATCCCCATCTTGGGATCAAAAACATTAGCAATTAAAGCTCAAGGAGTAAAATCACTGAAAATAATGGATACATACAGGGAGTATCGGAAATAACTTTCGTAAATTTAAGCAACGTTTCTTTATATCATTTAAAACAAAAAGTTGAAAGTCCTGTTTATTTGGTTCCCAATTTCGGGTCAAACAGAACTCGATTTTTTATTTAATTCGCCTCTTAAGGTATTTTTAAAAATAAAATGTAATATTTTTATAATCATTCTTTCCACTTGTTTCAGAATAAATTTGATTTGTTTCATCATCTCAATTAGTTAATTTTGGCGACGTTGTCAGATCGATGTATGGCGCGATTTTTGATCTAAAATAAAATGTTTCAGCAATGTTCATTAGTTTTTTAATTAATTTAATTAGTTGATTAAATAATTTTGTATTTTTTTTCGCGGAAACCCTTGTTGACATGTAGGTTTTTGACGGATTGAATAAAGGTTAGAATGATTCTTTCGAGTGTCAGTCCGTTCGATAAAAAAAAAATCATTCTTGACAACGTTTCGCCAAAATCTCATTTGGTTTTCAAATCTTTTCGCTCTTGGTATATCAGTTCAAAACTGAGAGCAAAAATTCCAAATGAGATTTTGACGAAACAACATCAAGAATAAAAAATTTCTCCAATAGCACAGGTGTACAAAATAAAAAAAAAAATGTTGGTGCCGCCGAGTTTTAAACGTAATTTTAAAGTTTAGCAACACTCTCAGTAACTTTAAATTATCAAAAGTACGTACAGTTTTTTTCTACTCACGTTAATAATATTTTCTTCTATGTAGCCATTCTCATTCACCTGCTTCTCATTCAGAAGACGTCCCTGTTCCAACTTTTCGTGGCTTGTCTGAACTTTCAGATACAGAATGTAGTACATCAGAAGATAGACAAAGAAAGTGATAATTTTGAAGCTACGTCGTCAAAATCCCTTATCAAAGACCTCGACCTATCAAAAGAAAGATCAACAGTTTTGATCTTTCTTTTGATAGGATTTGATAGGCATCCAGATTGGCCTCCAAAGGCCAGTCCAAATCCAAAATTTTTTGCCTTTTGTAATTGTTAAATATTTTTCAATCAAAATTTGCTACAAATTTTGTCTAAAAAAACAAATTTCTTGTGATGGTATATTAAACATATTAAGAAAGACCTTCCACGTCAACTAATTCAGAAAACATTACCAACATCAGGGATCTTATACTGAGTAATCGGACCATCACATGCCGCAATAGTTTTTGTTAATTTTTTCGTTAAAAATCGAACAAATACCGTTCCACAAGCACCATATTCTCCAGATATAGTACCGCGTGACTTTTTCTTGTTCCTGCAATTCAACAAACCAGAGTGTTCATGAACGGTTTTAAAGGAAATACCAGAAGTAGCGTATAAACTATTTCGAGATGTGCACTGAGAGGAGATTACATTGAAAGAGACAAAATAAAAAGTCACCTTACTTTTTGATCATAACTAATTTCTTTACACAAAATAACATTCTCTAGAATGTTCTTGACATTTTTCCGGGAATAATCTATAACCCAAGCAAAAAGTTTCTTGTGGTCAATAAGATCATGAATGATAAAGATAAAGAGATTCTGAGAATCTGCACGTCTGCGTAATGACTCCAGCCCGTACCAGTCGTAGAACGATATGAAACATTCGAAGAAACATTAAAAGGAGCATATTTATTTAAAACTTTGAAATTCTTCGCGTAGCAATCTTAACGTTAAGACATAAAATATATCTTCTTCTAAGAAAGCCGAACTGGTAGATTTTTCAAGTTACCTCAAACGTATTTAAATCCTTTTATGCGTGGTGAAGCTCGTATAAATCCGAATTAGATGTATTCGGAGTTTTTTGGTAAGAGGCATTTGGATAATATCGTCTATGGCTGTATATCTTGTTAATACAAAAAAAGGTGAGATTAGACGAGAACGTATGTATAGTGGTGGTATCTTTCAGTCTGGTATGTCAACTTAGTTTATCAGGTAGACACATTTTTTGATGTCTTCGTCTAAATTTCCACTATATTTATTGGAAATTTCGAAATAAGTTCAAACACTAATATCAGCTACATCAATACATTTTTTTATAGTTAAAATTGATTAAAAAAAAAATTATCAATTTTATATTCGTAATTTATTGTTTTACGTTCTTCTCAAACTTCCAGTTTCTTAAATCAACAACACTCCATAGACCATTTCTTGCAGGTATTTTAATTACAAAGGCCTACATGAAAAAAAATGGTGTTTTTGGTGCCTAGGATTTTAGCAATATTTGAGGCGCTAAATCTAAATAATGAAAACAGTTTTTCTCTATCTGCTCTACTTTTTTAGATACATCCACTTATCTATCAATGTTTTATTCAATTCAATACATTCAAGTATGTTTATTCTAAAATTATTATACAAGGATTGGTTCCTAAATATTTGCCCTTTTGTCAGTCTTCCGTTGAGTTAGTTCTAGGAAAATCCACTAGCTGGCATAAGCATTGCCTTTCCGGTAACTGAAGTTACCTTCAACGGTTGAATTAGAGTTGAAGTTAGTTTGTGAGTGAAGTTGACTTCGCGCGGTATTAGTGTTTAGGAAAGAGTTGTTATAAAGTTAACTTAAAACGAACTGTGTTGTTGATTAGAAATAAAATGAGTTCAAGTGGAAGAAGTTGTGCAAATCATCCTGATGTGTTTTGCTACATATGTGAAGAATACAGAAAAGAAAAACCTGTGATCACCCTTCTGATACTAAAGTGACAGTGATTACGAAGGGTTGTCATCCTTCGAATTATTGGCTTCCAGGTTGAAAGACAAAAATATACTGGAATAAGGAACCAAAATTATCTTTTATCGTACAACAGAAAAGGGCCTGCTACCATTCTTTTCTAAATAAGACAATCTCGTATTTTGTCACGAAATTGGAGGACTCCTGAAAAAAATACGTCTTCCTGATTATTTTCCAGATGATTGGCGTTTATTGATAGCTGAAAACGAAATTTGAAATATATCCATCTACATAATGAGAACTAAACGAAAATGAAAGAAGAATATGATACCATGAATATAACACCAATGGGTTATTTGTGTGGACTTAAAAATGGTAAACTTTCTCTTTGGACAGCAAAGTGTCCAAACTAAATATCTTTGCTTGTGCATCTGAGACAAGAGTGGCCTAAGAGAGAAAACAAGGACGTTTGGGAAAAGAATGTCATTAACGATCCCTTAGTTGGACGAGAGAAAATCATCTTTCCTTCACTGCATATCAAGCTGGGCCTAATGAAGCAGTTTCTAAAGGCTCTTGATAAGAATGGATTATGCTTTTCATATATAGGAAAAAAAAATGTCTGAGTTGAGTATGGTAAAAATTAAAGCAGGAATATTTGAGGGCCCTCATATAGGACAACTCATTAAAGATCATGCCTTCATAAATTCGATGAATGGGTAACTACTAGTACATAAAATATTCTTAATGAAGGTTTTAATTACATGGTCTATATTGTAATAAATTTAAATCAACACCAAATATCAATTTCAAATTTGTGGTTCGATTTAAATATTTTTTTAGCAAGAATTGCTTACATGCCTAAAAACAATTATCTAGATTACATTAAGGTAAAGCAATGTAAATTATACCAGCGATATTCTTAGACGAATACATTCCATATGCGATTTGTATAGTTTTAAATAAAAATTATCTACTACACAGACAATACTCTAGGAATGAAAAAAGTTCAAGGCTATCGGCAAAATTATTCAAGGCCTCGTTTTTAATATCAGTCAAAAACAAAACGTCTAGAATATTAAATCGTTATTATAGTGTACTAAGTAGTTAAAAGAATGTGTGTCACCATACTAAGATTGTTGATGAATTATTGTCACTATCGAGACAGTAAACTCGAAGAGATTTAACATTAAACACCAAATCAGTTTTTTTTTCTCCTTTGGATTTTTCGCCACTGTCTAAAACTCAAAAAATATCAAAAATACCTGTTCTTATTGTTGTCAATGTAAGTATCGTTGACATACAAAAAAATATATTTACTTTCACTTGTTACTTTATATATTACAAATTAATATAATTTATTTTTTAGTTCAGTTTTGAAAACGGGGGGAGATTACCCTCCGAAACGTTAACGTTAAAAGTTTGTACATTTTTTTATAACATTTTTATATCTTCAAAATTTGTTCCTTAGGCAAATTTATTACAAAAAAGAATCACTGAGAAATTTGTCTCCGTTTGGTTTTTTGTTTTTACCCAGTGATTCTTTCTTTAAATAAGAACAGGTATTTTTGATATTTTTTGAGTTTTAGACAGTGGCGAAAAACCCAAACAAAGGAGAAAAAATATATGAACACGCCACAATCATTCAGACATTACCAAATCAGTTTTTTAAACTTATCGACGCACGTTTCACTATGTTAGCATCATTTCTAGAGATATTAAGCATCATCTCCTGGGGATATTAACATGGTTAGTGAAACGTTCATCGAGAATTTTAAAACAGTGATGTGGTATTTAGTGGTATATCTCTTCGCGTTAAGTGTTTTACACCAAGGGTTTCAATAGAAGAATTGACGATCGTAAATAATGCAAACATTTTTGAACAACCTGCTAATTGATTAGATTATTTTTATTCCCAAAACCCTTCTTCTAATAATAATTAGAATATAACTGTTTTACTTACACTTATGTCATAAATTAAGGAACTACTTTAAAAATTCTAATAACTCTCCAAACCGTTTATACTGATAGAGCGATTATTTAAGATATGAGATGATAAAAAAAACATCTTTAAATTGGACAAAGTGCCTTTAAAAAGAAACATCCGTTCATAAATTTTAATCGGGGCTCAGGCAGTGGTTGAAATACCTAGCTCTATAATTTGAGGCACATGCCAAACATGTGGCTAAACAGATGTGATTTAAGATGAAAAAAAAAGAAGAGAGTCAAATATCTTTCGCGCTAAATTCGAATAATTAATGGTCGTAAAAATGTCAAATAGGGATAGTTTTATTTTAGCAAGAGTCTATTGTGTTTGTTGTTTATTACAGTTATGTACAATTAGGAAGGTCTCAGAAAATGAATTTATGATAATTCTATTGTTTTAACTCACATGCGACTATAAAATAGTAGACTATTTAGTACTTTGGACATTATATACTGCGACGCAAAAAAAATTTAATAATAAAAAAAAAAATGAGTAGGTCCACTACAGTTATTACTCCTATACTTATACGGTAAGGTATCCCAGAAGTACTTCAAATGCTTCAAGTTGAACCAAGTGTACGAAAACATTTTTTCATTGTTTTTCGTAGAGGTTATTTTTTTTTTATTCAGACTATCTTTGTATGTACAGTGCAGCTTTTCTTCACATAATTTCAAATTTTAACAGGTCTTTCAAATTAAGCGTTTTCTTTTTAAATTCTTGAATAAAAAACACAGATGGCGGTGTGAATTTGTCTAGATCTAGTCTCATTTCAAAAGTATAATGTATGATATTTATAAAAATGGAGTTATTTCACGAAAGGATTTAGCTTTGAAGGCATATAAGGTTCAAATAACACAGGAACTAAAGCCACTGGATTATTCAAAACGTCGGGCGTTTGTCAATTGGATCAAAGATCAAGCAGATTTTCCTCGAAAAATCATCTTTTCAGATAAGGTATATTTTGAAATTGGTGGCTATGTAAATAAACAAAATTGCCGCATTTAAGGTGAGAAAAAACTACGATTTATTCACGAAAAACTTTTACATCCCAAACGAGTCACTGTTTGGCGAGTTGTGTGGTTCCAACCAGATGGCGCTACACCTCACCCTGTAAATGAAACAATTGATTTATTGAGAGAAAATTTTCCTAGACGAGTTATTCCAAGAAACCGTGATGTTAATTGGCCACCAAGATCATGTGATTTGACACCGTTCGTCTATTTTCAGGTTTAAAATAAATACACACTTAAATATACAACTCACTATACAGAAAAAATAAAATAAAAGTAAGAAAAATTCTAAGAAATTTTAACAAAAGAAAATACAATCAAAAGACTATAATAACACTGTTCATCTGTCTATACCTATTATGTTAGCTGAGGATCCAACAGTATTCCTAAGTATTTAATTTCATTTACAATTTCAATAGCACAATTGTTTATATTTATTTTTAACCCTAACTCATTAAATCTTATGCAGTTTGTTTTAGACTCTATCACCATGCACCTTGTTTTCCATGCACCAGTTTGCACCATGCACCAGTTTGTTTAGTTTAAGTTTATTTTTACTTAGCTATCTAAATAGTATTGCCAGTTCACTGGCAATAATAAATTCACTTGCTAGATAAGAGTATCAAATCCGAAAGTAGGAAACCACTTTGATTAGTAACCGCACTGAGTAAAGCCGAATCTTTTCGTTCTAGAAAAGAAGATTAGGAGATTTTCTACTTTGTCCATTCGCCAGAGGTGTTGTGCTGATTCAGATTAATCGATAACTCGATGACCGTGGTTGGAACCGACACGGAGCTATCAGACGTCAAATAGACTTACTACTATGATTTAAAAGTAACAAGTTTCATGCATGGATTTGCATTAAATTTTGTCCAAGAAAGGATTTTTTTGTGTCAATGCATTAAAAATGTAAAGAAAGTGTTACGGCAATGGAAATATGTTTACAAGGACTTTAGTGATCGTTGAGAAGCAATTGAAGGTGTACCTTGCTCAGAAAGACCTTCCATCTCAAGGAATATAAAAGAAATATTAGCAAAATCAAAGATCTTGTACTGAATAATCGCCTATTAAATATTAGTTGTTAAGTACTAGACTTGTGACAAAACAATTCATTATTTTTGCATCATGATATATATATATATATATATATATATATATATATATATATATATATATATATATATATATATATATATATATATATATAAAAGAAATCTATGAAAAAACTACTATTCAAAATAATAAACATGCAAAACTATGTGGACTCACGTCCTGTAAAATGAAGGAGTAAAAAGATTTTTACAGTTTATATAAGTGCACCTAAGCGCAAAATAGATTTTAATTTATTCCAAGTGTCCATTAGAATAAACGCAAACTGTATCAAAGTCACGAGTATTTTACAAAATGGAATAAAACAAAACAAACACGAAGAGAAACGCACTAAACAATCACCGGTTCATTTAGCTGTCCATTGAAATATAACTAAATCTGTCAATCTGAACAGACAAGAAAAATTAAGTTCGTATACCGAACGCTTAAGACCTGAATGATCATGACTTTGTATTTTTGTACTTTTGTATAAGTGAAGGACACAATCAATTCGTTAAAATTTTAGACAACATAATATAATACCTGAACAAATTTCAATATGTAATTTACTGCTAACAAGGATATTATTTAAAGATCTCCTAAGATGGGCGAATATTCAAATTAGAAATCTTTCTATACCTTGGCATTTAATTGATTAAATTGATTTGCGGAGAACCGATTTCCTTCTACCTTCCTCCAATTACAATATAGGGTGAACAGAATATTTCTGCACTTGTTTACGGTTGAGTCTTTCTCATTTTTAGAAGCTTTCTTTCTAAACAAATACCAGAAAAAGATCAAAATAATTCTAGGGTCAAACAGTAAAGCGACTTTAATTAAAATACATACACAGTCATCCAAATTAGTTTCATCTCCTTCAAAACAATCTCCTCTCAAAGCAATGCACCTGTTCAAATGTTTTTTTTTAATCTTCGAACAAGTCAAATCCGAAAATAGAAAACCATTTAGATGAGTAACCAGATTGAGTAAAGCCGGATATTATTTGAGTGATTTTCTATTTTGTCCATTCGGTAGAGGTGCTGTACTGAACTCGATGACCCTGGTTGGAACCTACATGGAGCTATCAGACGTCAAATAAACTACTATGATTTAAAAGTAACAAGTTTCATGCATAGATTTGCATTAAATTTTGTCCAAGAAACGATTTGTTTTGTGTTGATGTATTAAGAATGTTAAGAAAGTGTTATAGCAATGAAACTGTGTCAAAAAAAGTGTTTACAAGGATTTTGGCCATCCTAGAGTAGCAACTGAAGATGTACCTCGCTCAGGAAAACTTTCCATCTCAAGGAATAAAAAAATATTAGCAAAATCAAAGCTCTTGTACTGAGTAATCGCCTATTAAATATTAGTAGTTAAGTACTAGACTTGTGACAAAATAACTCATGGTTTTTGCATCATTATATGTATAAAAAAAAAGAAATCTATGAATATACTACTATTCAAAATCTATGTGGACTCACGTCCTGTAAAATGAAGGAGTAAAAAGGTTTTTGCAGTTTATATAAGTGCACCTAAGCATCCAAATTAGTCATCCAAATTAATTTCATCTCCTTCAAAACAATCTCCCCTTGCAGCAATGCACCTGTCCAATGTTTTTTTTTTCAATCTTAGAAACAGTATTTCCACTATACTTCAAGTATATTCTTTAAAGCTTCTATGGATTCAAAGCAGTGTCCAAAAAGTGGTTTCTTCCAGTGATATCTACAATGTCTCTAATAGGTTATCATCCATTACTCAGTACAAAATCCTTGATTTTGGTAATGTTTTCTTCACTGACGTGAAAGGTCTTCCTTAACGAGGTTTAACTTCATATGCTTCTCGACCATCGCTAAAGTCTTTGTGCCGCTTATAAAAATATCTCTTGTTATAGCTTCATCACCGTAACCCTTTGTTCTTAATATTTTTAGTGCGCCAGTAGAAGAAATTAAATTTTTTAGGCAAATTTAACACAAATCAATGAATATTTTTAACAACCTAATTAAAAAATTGTATCGATACGCAAAGCGCACGAATTTTTAAAAAAGTCACTTTACTTTTTAATCATGATAGTATGCGAACTATATTTTTAACACAATATCGAGAGGTATCTCGATGCCCTATAACAATCCTGCACCAATAGTTTAAAAGGTCCATAGACCTTCTAACTTTAAAATATATCAATTCTAATAAAACATAAGTGGGAGAACCATAAAATTTTAAAAGGTATAATAAAAAGTGTTTGAATTACCTGTAGAAGTCAATAAAATATCAGGAACGCCATAAGTTCACAATAGTTCACGCAACTGTGTTCTTGTTTTGCTTTCGTATATATATATATATATATATATATACTCGATATATAATAAAAACTAATTCAGACTGTATGTCTGATATAAGGACGAGTGAGTTCAAAGAACAATAATATTACAAGATATGGATATATTTTTTACAATCGAACAAAAACAATTTGATATGAAATTGCAATTTCAATATTATTAATAGTGAAATAATATAAACACTTCTAATAGTAATTAAATAGATAATTAATATAATTTCGCTTAATTTGGAAAATACAATAAGGTTACAGGATGGGTGATAACTAACAAAACATAAATAAAATTCACAAACTTGAAAAGAGAATTGAATATTATTTTTTCATAAAAGTTAAAATAAATTCCCTGAAGAAACTGCTATAGATCCTATTTTTTCAATTTGGAGGCCGGATTTCTTCTTGTAGATTGAACTCAATTATAATGTGTATCCTAATAAACGAATGATAAAAGAACAATTAATCTGTTATATTTGTTTTAAGTCTAACAAAAGCATAACAGGGAACATTAGTTGCTTCTATACTTTTGGACTATAAACTGACCGCTTGTAGAACTTTTTGTTCGTTCGTTTCGTGTATTGATTTTATCATGGTAAACTAAAGACTTCATATGACCCCACAAATAAAAGTCTAATGGATTAACGGCTGGGCTAGGAGGTGGCCAAGGAAATTCACCATCGCGTCCAATCCATCCATGTGGAAAACGTTGATTCAAATGGTTTCGCACTGCAGCAGTAAAATGCGATGGAGCCCCAACTTGCATGAACTACAAGTCTTATCTTAAGTTTAGAGGTATACCGTTCAAAAGGTCTAATAAATTCTTTTCTATAAACTGCACATATTGATCTCCATTCAGTCTTTGCGGAAACTCAAATGGGCCGTTTAAACAATTGTTGATAATGCCGCATCAAATGTTAATTGAAAATTCGTACTGGAAATCGCTCTCTTGGAAGGTGTGGATTTTCCAGGGTGTAATAATGATTATTTCGCCAGTTAAAAGTTCCGTATCTGGTAAAAGTTGCCTCGTCAGTAAACAATATCTTTTTCAGGAACATAGGGTGTTCGTTTTTTTTTAAGTAGAACATTTTGACAATATACTTTTGGACTATAAACTGACCGCTTGTAGAACTTTTTGAAAAAGTTCGTTTCGTGTATTGATTTTATCATGGTAAACTAAAGACTTCATATGACCCCACAAATAAAAGTCTAATGGATTAACGGCTGGACTACGAGGTGGCCAAGGAAATTCACCATCGGGTCCAATCCATCCATGTGGAAAACGTTGATTCAAATGGTTTCGCACTGCAACAGTAAAATACGATGGAGCCCCAACTTGCATGAACGACATGTCTTATCTTAAGTTTAGAGGTATACCGTCCCAAAGGTCTAATAAATTCTTTTCTATAAACTGCACAAATTGATCTCCATTCAGTCTTTGCGGAAACTCAAATGGGTCGATTAAAAAATTGTTGATAATGCCGCATCAAATGTTAATTGAAAAATTCGTACTGGAAATCGCTCTCTTGGAAGGTGTGGATTTTCCAGGGTGTAATAATGATTATTTCGCCAGTTAAAAGTTCCGTATCTGGTAAAAGTTGCCTCGTCAGTAAACAATATCTTTTTCAGGAACATAGGGTGTTCGTTTTTTTTTCAGTAGTAGATTTTGACAATATTTTGATATAGCCGGCAAATCTTGTGACAATAAATTTTGAACTCTTGAAACAGTAGATTTGCTAATTCCTGTAGATGCCCCCAAAAGCCTAGTGCTTAGTTCAGGATTTTCCGCGATACTAACCAAAATGTCCTCTTCTTGTTCTACCGTTATACGTTTGGGTCCTCTACCAATATTGTTGTAATAAAACGAACCTGTTTCGCCTAACTGATTGAAAATTCTTTGAAAAATTTTTCTGGGATGATTCTGGTTGGGTAAAGCTCTTCATACCTTCTAACTGCAGCGCGACTGTTTTAATTTATTTGTGCATAAACGCAGAGTATATCACGGTTAGGAAACCAATTAAGTCTGGCCATTTTTTACAAATTATTTAATACCAATTCAAGATTAGGGAAACTTGTTTCCACCTACGTTTAATAAAAGAGATAGGAAACAATGACAGTTGTCACCGAGACATAATAATTTGTACACAACATTCAAGACACAGTTTGTGAATTGCATATTTTTCAGCCATCGGCAATTTGTGCAATGAAATATTCGAACACGAATATCTTGCAAATGATGTGAGATATCGATATTGACCAAGGGTACCTTTTTTACGTGGAAATTATGACGCTTCTCTATTTTGAAGTCAAAATAGTCCCAGTTTTATAGGGTAAAAAATATGAGCGGGTTAATGCCTCACAAAGTAGGTAGCAAGCGCCCTCTAAGAACTAGGCTCAAGCTAGTACCAAATTCGGATTTGTCGCCTTTAAAAACCTTTGTCAACCGTTTTTAAATTATCTCAATTTTTTGAAAATATACTTTCACTTTCAACACCCTGTGTCTTTTGAATAACTAACAAATTTCCAACGCAATTTTGTCAAGTCAGTGATATATAAAACCGAAAAAATAATTTCCATTTATTTGAACAATATATTAGAAATATGAGAAGTGACATTTAGTATAGTCTCAACATATAAACATATAGAATAGCCTTTCAAGGAATCTTTATATTGTTTTCATTATCTTTTATACTGCTGAATTAAAAGAAATATAATTCCAATGATGTCGATATACGAAACAATTTGACCTCTTCCATCTGTTTATGATTCTATTCTAAGAAAACGCGTAATATACATTTTTTTCTTTAGTTTCCTTTCTTTAGTGTCTGCCATCATTGTCTTAATAACAAACTAAATATAAAATTCGTCATATTTATTACTTTTTGTTTTCACTGATTATGTTAACTAGCTTAGAATTCGTCGTGCATCAAAGTAAAGTATATTTTCTAGGTATTTTAACTATATGACTGTGTTATTTATGATATTTAAAAAGTTAGTAATTTTGCAGTAAAACGTAAGCAAGAAAAATCCAAAGGCAAAAAATAACAAACAAAAATTTTCCATTTAAAATCACGTTTATTTTTTATACAATACCATTCTACCTCACTACGTTTGAATCAGCTATAATTCAAAACAGATCTAAACAGATTGTAATAATTATAGAGGGATTTCTTTGTTGGATGTTTGTTATAAGATAGCAGAGATATTAATTAAAAAGAGGTCAGAAGGAACAATTAATTCACAGATAGAAGAATACCAGATTTTAGGAAGGGCAGAGGAACCCCCGACCAAGTTTTTGCTATGAAAGAAACACTAAATAACGTGTTACGAGTATACTATCCCAACAGTGATATTGTTTATAGATTTTAGGTCCTGTTTATAGGTTTTAGTAAGGCCTATAATTCAGTAAAGAGATCCAGAATGATAATGACGGTGGAAGAATTTAAAGTGCCCTTCAAAATAGTGAGATTAGTGAATTTGACAGTGGAGAGAACAACAGCTATAGTGGGTATAAAAGGAGGAACGATAGGAGATTTTCTGATCCAGGTATGTCTAAAGCAACTATCGACACTATTATTCAATATGGTTTTGGAAATGATACTTAAGAAGGTTTAGAATGATACTCAAGAAGGATAATAGTTATATATTTTTTTTAGGACATCGAATAATCCAGGTTGTGATCATGGAAAATGAGTTTTGGAAGTAGTGCCAAAACTCATTTTCCATGATTAGATATTAATAAATCGCATATTAGTGTGACATAACGTGTATATATTTTTAAAATATAGAAGTACAAGTAGATAAACGACAGTTTTATTTGATTTATTGATTAAATGCTTTAGAAGACCTTACATTATTTTATTAGGCCAAATAAAATTTAATCACATTATAAGTATAGTGTTATCATCTTATCTTAAGTTGGTAGTATACACTCTCTTTTATGAGAGTATATTTTTAAATTTTCATCGAAAAATAAATAAAAATATTGATCTGAAAGTGTTCTGGGAGTACATAATCCAAAATTTGTCAACTAAACATTGATTGATTCGATTGATATAGCCCTATATTAATTTTCATCAATTTCATGAAACACTTTAATATATATGATTTCTTTTCTATCTAGTAGTTAGTTGAATTTTTAAAATATTTATTGATAAAAGGTATTAGTGTTAATTTTTTTTTTTGGTTTCAAATAACATATATTTTTGTCGGCTGATTAAATTATTAATCGATAATTTTAAATACGATAACGTATTTTTCGGTTTTCATTATCCGGTTTCATAACGATAAAAAGGAGCAAGTCTGTAAATATGTGACTTAATAGTCTGGGAAATGATCGTGGAACGTTTAACATCAGAGCAACGCTTGGAAATTGTCAAAATTTATTATCAAAATCACTGTTTGCTGCACTAAACTTATAGAGCACTTTGTGAATTTTATGGTGCACATAACCGAGCCATAAATTGCGTTCCGAGATGTGGAACAGTCGATTTGTTGAGGGAATAATTCGGTGACATAAAATAAATATTTTTAAGGCAAGTTCGAACGCGGTAAAAAATCACCCTATACAACTCAGCGAGACATAGACTGAAATCGACGCTCAATGTTTTCTTGTGATAAAGTATCCCATAGACGTTGTAGACAAGCTTTAAGTTCGTTTAAGCAGAGCAATTACTTATGAGTTTGGCCAATGGTGCATTGTCGACCGTCTCTTTTCAAAACTGTATTGTTAGGCCGGATGTATAGGCTCTGGCGTTATCGTACTATGTGATAAAATTTAGATGCGCTTGCTGATTGATACGGCCTAACGACGGGTTGCAATACTTCGGTTACATAATAAGCTATATTTAAAATTATTTTACATTTCTTTTCTGGAAATCGCATAAAGGCAAAGAAATAAAAAAAATATCGTTTTGTGTTTTCGATATGCTATACAGTATGTGTATTTTCATTTTCCGATACATATTCTGGGTAAAGTAGTTATTTATTTCCCAGTATCGTAACTTAATATTACGTCTTATATTTTTGCGTGGGTAGCAAAAATAAAATAATTTACTGCAAGCAAACCAAATGATTGATTCGTGAGAACTCTTGTTGAGGTCGTTTTGGATATAACTGATAAAACTATAAGTTGTACCAGGTATGTAAATATGAAACTGATTTTTTTCTATAGAAAATACACGTTTATTGTATGAAAATGATAAAAAATATTTTATTCGAAGTATTGCTGTATCGCTAGCTATACATTTTTCCCACCTGTCTGACAATTTGTGGATATCACGCCAAAAAAACTGTTATGGTGCATTATCATGAAGCAAAATCACTTCGTGTTGCCTTTTTTGATATTCTGGTCATTTTTAACGGCAAGCTTTACTCAAATCAATCAATTGTTGTCGATAGCGTTCAGTATAACAGTTTTGCCAGGTTTTAATAGCTCATAATAGATTACACCCTTCTGATCCTACCAAAGAGAGCATTGTCTTCCGTTCACAGCGATTTGGCCCTGCAGTCGATGTCAATGGTTCGCCTGGAGTTAATCATGATCTTTAACAATTAGGATTCTCAAAATATATCCACTTTTAATCGCCAGTCACAATTCGAGGCGAGCAGCACTTTGCAAGTGGTTTTTCGATTTTCCTGCTCTATTCCATTCAGTTCATGCGGACTTTCCCATCTTTTGGACCTCTTCCATGGCATTTAAACGTATAAAGACGGCTTTTCGTGTCACATTTAATCTTCTCGTGTGTTTGAGCGTCATTCTCATCCAACAACGCTTGCAATTTCACGTTCTTCGTTTCTCACGTCAAAATCGCCATTTTTGAATTTTTAAAAGCACTCAAAGCACTGTGATTTACCAAGAGCATGCTCACCGTCAGCTTCGACAAGTATTCGATACGATTCTGCAGCAGTTTTCTTCAAATGGTAACAGAAAATCAATGCTGTTCGCAAATCGTAATTTACAAGCCCAAAATTCGACATGTTCAACGCTATTACAAACTATGCTGTTGTATGAAACTTGTATTGTTGTGAGTTGAAAATCTTTGTCAGATGTCAACAAGGAAATTGCGCCAAACTCCTGTTTCATAATTACAGACCTGGTGAAAAGTAATATTACTTAGGGTTTTCAGATAAAATAACACAATCTATGAATTCCCATATTAATGAGATTTTAGGTTTTGTCTGAAGGGAAAAGAGACCAAAAATGTTTGTTATATAACGGGCATAACAAGTAGAAAATGAAGTAATGAAAAAACAGTAATGATGTATATTATAATCCAAATAATTTAAAATTCAATAAGTTGTTAATTAATAAGATATTTATGATCGAATATAAATCTTCGTGTGTTATAATAAATTGTATATTAACGGAGCAGGAGCAATATTGATACAACCATACGTTTTAAAAAGCGATTCCAAGCGATAAAAAAACGATAAAACATAAAGAATGTCTATAAAGGGACATCTTAATAACGCTGTGGAATTTATCAAAAGTCAAAAGAGACCAAAATATTTTTATGGTGCTACCGATTAAGTTGGATAATAAATACAAAATAAATGGAAAGCAGTAATAATAATTATATTTCTTTATTTAGTAAAAGGATTCTTCGGACAAAAAAAAATATGAGGGCAAACTTAAGTTTTCAAGCAAAGTTTTATCTTGTCATTTTTTGCTATTTTCGTTTTCTTCTGTCCCCCGTATTACAAATCTTAAGCATCCCACTTATTGCCTCTCTAGTATACTACACATTATTAAATTTCAAATATTCTTTTCTTATTGTATTATATCCGGTCTTGTTTTTTATTCTTACTTCTATAACTCTTCTATATAACTAACTTAATATATCTATATGAATGTATAAACCATTATATACGTTCTCTATCCATATAGAATGATAAACGTTTCTGTAAAATATATTATTTAAATAAAAAAAAATGAGAATGTTTTATATTTGTTTCACATATATACTCCATAATTTCAAATTAGTATTAGATTTCTATCTTTCGCTCGCGTCTTGATATTGTTTACGTTCATGGTGATTTCGCGGTCAAACAAACAATCCGAATCATAACAAATACAAATCGTGTATATATATATATATATATATATATATATATATATATATATATATATATATATATATATATATATAAAAGTAAAAGTACTTACCGAGATAAATATATACATTCAAAACAACACGACAGTGATCAATAATCTACCGAAACAACAAGGTAACAAAATGTTGTCCAACTTTCCATCGCACCAAAAATCTGTTTTAAAATGACTAAATAACACTAAAAGTTTATCGTCCTGTCATTGGTCCCGCGGGGAAATCTTCTCATTAGATGGAAAAAAATCAAATTCGTCGAAAACCGCAACCAATAGGCCCAAAATTTTCGAGATTAATGAACGACCTTGGAAATTAGAATTTTGACATTCGCATACGTAGTCACAGTGGTACCGCTACCAACGTGGTACTAGCCGAACTTCCACGTTCAGCTTGTATACAACTGAGACGCGCTTTCGAGTTCAATTGTAAAGTGTTTCCAAGTAACCACTGCGCACACTCACTAGTCATCGCCACATAACAGGTTAGATTTGTAGTATGGTGTGTATCAGGTTGGTAAATAAAACCTCATTTTATGAGGTACTGGAGTTTTATCTCCAATTTATTTTATTTTTTAATATCAAGCTTTCAAGATGTCATATATTGACGATAGTAAATATACTGCATTATCTTGATATAGGGCTCAGAAGGACCATTAGTTTTTTTATGAGACAAATATACAATGTTGTGGGCTAATATTACTTTTTTAAAATTATTTTAATATTATTAGTATTATTATATTATTAGTTCCATTTTAAAATTATAAGAAATTAGTCATTCTTTTATATAACAATCATTATTAAATGTTTTATATATTCGTAAACATTCAGTTTTATAGTGCAGCACCTTTTTTTAATTTATTCTTGAAAATTATTTAACATTGTTTTAGTATAAATTGATAAATATTGAAAGATAATTTATATATATATATATATATATATATATATATATATATATATATATATATATATATATATATATATATATATATATATATATATATATATATATATATTAAAAATAAAGTTTTTTTATTCAAAAATTAAAAAAAAACTAGTGCTGAAAGACCATATACTTTAATAACAGCTAATGAATAATTTAGCTTTATGTTGCGAAATTTATTGTACAAATTCACAAATCATTTTATAGATGGTTTAACGTTAACATAAATTATATATTATTGCGTTAATTTTCAGTCTGTCACATTAAAACAGCACAGTAATGTAAATATTAACACAATAAGTAAAGGTTGTAGTTAAAAATGTAGAAAATTCGGCAAACAGAATTTTATTATCGCTTAATATTGATTGAGTCAACATCAAACTGAACTGAAATTGACAATGGTTACATTATATCTGTTAGTAATAAGAAAGCTATAATAAAGGCATTAAACATGAATACTGAAGAAGAATAAATCATGAGATAACGAGTAGACGAGCTTTATATATATTTTGACAGATAATAAAAATTAATGAATTAATTGAATGTATGTAAATGGAGACTGTATGTAAAGAGACAGAGTAATACTACATGGCCTGTCCATCATTTTCTTTACTCTTCCAGTCATGATGTCACATGCTTTCGTTTGTTCTTTGATCCATGTGCAGGTCTTTCTGTCCCGCTTTGTAAACCTTGGATACCTTTTCTATGGCCCTATGTGCTACGCAAAGTTTTTGAACTAATTGTGATGTGAGTGTTCATGCTTCATTTTCGTATGTCAGAATGGGCAGAATGCACTGATCAAAAACTTTTACACTTACACTTGTACTTCCTTACTATATTGAAGCTGTCAAACGCTTGCCAGCCACATTTGACACGCCGTTCCACCTCAAGGACGGTATCATCCCCCATTGAAATCTTCTGCTCAAGATATATGTAGTAATCCACAATATCCAAATCTCTCCCAAAAACAGCAAATTTATTGAACATCACCTGACTCTTTTTCGAGTTTAGTCTCAAGCCAAATGGTTATCCCGTCCTTTGCAGCTCTTGCATGTGTGTTTGTAGTTCATCTAGGTCTTGTAAAATTAAAACGATATCATCTGCGAATCTAAGATGGCTTAAGTATTCACCATGGACTTTTATTCCATCCTGTTCCCAATTCAGATTGCGGAATACCTCTTCGAAGCAGACTGAGAACAGAACAGGCGATATAGAGTCGCCTTTAACTTTAAGATCATTCATGTGAACTGTCGCTGTAGCTGTCGCTGTAGCTTCATCATATATGGATCAGAGTAGGTTCACATAAGCTCTGTCTACCCTTAGTTAGGCAATGGGTACATTGGGCTTACTTGCACCAAGCACAGTGGCATGGTTTCTTTCTTCTACATTGTGCATCTTTATACATTGTGCCTTTGTATAACGTATTGGATAACCTGGACGTGATCCATTATACTAAATGCACTTCTGAATGCTGCTTGCTTCTTGGTTGTGCGTCATTCAGTATTCTTAATATTCTTTTAATTATTATCTTGATGAAAAATTTCTACATTATTGATAGGAAGCTTATTGGGCGATAGTTTTTTAGATATTCGAGTGCTTCTTTCAGATGAAGAAGAATCACTTCAGCATTTTTCCATAAGTTGACTATTTTTTGTTCTTTCAGACATTTTGCATACAATTTTGCCAGTATTTTATATTTTACATAAAAAAACAGTAAATTTTTTTTTGACCACCAGCTTTCAGCATTTACAATACTTACACTGGATACCAGAATATATGCCATTTTTTTCTAATCTTCATTAAGATATCTATCTATCTATATGTATATATATATATATATATATATATATATATATATATATATATATATATATATATATATATATATATATATATATATATATATTAGAAACATTATTTTTGCCTCATAGAACTTTTAAGTGTTTACAATAAAAAATATGTATACTCTAACTATTGTATATATTTATGTTGCGAAATTCTTTATCCAAATTCAGTCATCGTTTTATAGGTTTGACGTTAACATAAATTATGTTATTGCGTTATTTTCAAGTCTGCCGCATTAAAAGAGCACAGTATTGTAAATATTAACACAAGAAATAAAGGTTGTATGTTAAAAATCACGTAGAAAATTCGGCAAATACGATTATATTGCCGCCTATTTTTTTTATTTAAAATCAACATTCAAGCGGAATATAAAAATTGACATTGGTTACATAACAGATAGGTTTCAATCTGAAAAGAAATGATATAAATAGATTTTTACGAACATATGGTGTGCTAATCAGAGCGATCTGTAAAGCGTGCCATAAAGGCTTTAGTCAAAGAGAAACAAAAACAAAAGATTTCGACTAAACGTTTCAAGGCCAGCCATATAAATATATACGAAATCGCCCACCACATAATATCGGACATGGAACAACGATTTAAAAACAACTACGAGAAAAATTAAAGTACAATTAATGTCGTTACTGATGTGTCTTGGTGATATTTAAATAGTTGAAATGAAAAATCATCAATTTTGCGACAATATGGTTAATAGCTTAGCCATGTGTGTTTGCGGTTTGCAAAATCTCTACGTGGGACAAAACCAGTTGTGAAATGATACCTGTACAAGTCGATTTTAGCTCACTTGTACTGTAAGTCAACTTGTACCTGAACGAAGTAGCAGTTATTAGATTTATTGCAAAAACCTACACCGTTAGTTAAGAAGATACGCTAAATTAAATAGATCAATAATAAAAAAACTTGCTGCGTTTTCTGTTTATTTTTAATTTAATCAACAGAACTACATAAGTTAGAATTAATTTGCAATCGCAAGCGTTTTTTATTCCTTTTTACCATTTATCATTGTATTAAGTCAATACATAAAATGCGTGCGTGTTTTTAGATCAAATATTAAAACGTTATTAGGAACATTATATTTGTCAGTTTTTTTTTTGTATAATTCATGTACACGGTTTGTTCGAAAAGTTCTAGGCCTGACATAGAGGTGACGCAAATATACCCAAGTAACTTTGGTATTTTTTAATTTTTACAACAATATATGACGTTTTGTAACAATAGATGAAAGGTGGATTTACCTTAACATGCTAGAGACGAAGTAGCGGTCCAAACAGTGGGACTCCCTACTCCCAGGTGAAAGTGCGCCAAATATAGCAAAAACAGAGCCATTTATAGAAAAAGCCATGGCTCATAAAGCTTTATGCCGTGGAGATCATAAACTACGGGGCAAAAAGCAAGACAATCAAATCAAGGATATTATTCAGGCTAAATGGTCAAAAGAAAGTTCTCTTTAACCACGATAATGCTTCTGCACACTCGTCTGAAGGTCTCGTCGCTTCCAGGGAATACTTTTCCTGTCCACACCTGAGACAATCGCTTTTTGCATAGTAGCTCCTCAAGGACAAAGTTTGTTCTAACAGTCCGCAGACGATTCATCAAATTGAACCGCAATTCTGCCTAATTGTTTTTGACACGTTTATGCAAACAATGGCCATCCGTAGAAACAACCGATGAAGAATATTATTTTTAAAGCGTAACTGCCATGCCTCTCCTTTTTGATAAAATAAACAGTCATGTTATTTTTCCAAAATTGTGTGTTTTCTTTAAAAAGGAAATCCCGAAGTACGTATTGGGATGCCCTCTACAAGAAACATTTATTGCAAATAGATTTATTTATTCGACGGAAACTTTTATTAAAATTACATAAGTGGTGCAACGAACATTACATAAGGATGGAGCGAAACGTTCAATTTTGCACTCGTAGAAGTGGAATAAAAATAAACAACGGAAATTTACTGTTTAAAATTACATTTCTTTTTCAACATATAGTCCTGCCGCTTCAATGCATTTGGACCAGCGAAGATCCAAAGCCTCTGCTGATAAACCTTTCAAGAAAAAGTACCAAAAGAACTATCTTAAGCGTGAAGTTGCTTAGGTTTCACAAAAAATACCTGAAACAACAGTATCTATCAGTTATTGTACCAAAATTTACGTGATAAACCGAACTATTAAGTAATTGTATCAGTGGCGGCTCGTGAGGGAGGGCGTTGGGGCGCCGTCCCTCTTGCATTTATCACGCAGCAAAACACCATATTTCTTTCAGTTCAGTTTCTTTCCTTTAGCTCATTTTAAGATATCATTAAAAATTTAAATCTCCAAATGTAGAAGAACGTCTATCGACCCATCACACCAAATAATGCGGATAAAAATTCCATCCTCTTGCAACATTTTTTACATCGTTCGTTAGACGTTTACCTCCAACGACCGTACGCCACCGTCATCTTATCTCGTCGTTGGCGTTACATGATTTGTTGGTTGTCAAAATTCGGGGGTTTAACTGCTTTCTAAAACATGCGATTTGGTCGTAGATTGCCTGCGACCGAGCGTATAATGACTAATTTAAGTTTGGAGGGGAAAGTTGAATTAAAAACTAACGGTCGTTCCACGCCCGTCTTGAATATGACTCAAGTTCAAAAATAATGTAAAAACAGTAAAAACAAACTTCAGCAGCATTATTTTCTTCTACGCCCCTCCACTTTAAAAACCCACGAGCCACCACTCAATTGAATCATTACAAATCCGATGATATTCCTCTACAGTTGCTAAATAATGAAACAATGATTTAAATTTGAAACTAAATCAAACGCGTATGCTGGTTTTCAAATAAAAAGGTCATCCCGTCTTGAAAACAAAAAAATTCTGGTAAAATTCCAATTTTCCATTCCGAATCAATTGTATCTGTTCTAAAAAATTAATGAATTAATTAACAAAGTCATTATATCAGATCAGCCCCAAGAAAATACGGTTTTGAATTTTAAATTTTAGCGAAAGTTTTAATCCAAAAGAGACGTTAATATTTACGTATAAATATTTTCATATTCTCTGTCTTTGTATTCAGACCTTCGGCTATACCCAAGAACATTTTTACCACAAATCTAATACTTAATCGACAACTATTTATTACAAGATGCTTGACTTTGGCAACGCTTTCTTTATTGGTTGATGTGGACGATCTCCCTGAATAAGGTTCATATTCAAGTGCTTCTATATCATCATTAAAGTTTTTGCATCATTTTTTTTTTGCATAGCTTTGTCGCCGTAGTACTTTCTCAGCAACTTTAAAGCATCAGTACAATAAATATTGTTTTTAAAGCAAAATTTGTCCTTTCCTCGAGATCTTATTGAGAAACTTACATATTTGAAAAAATAATAATGTCGTCTTCAGGAACTTTGTCAAAATTCGTAAAAACCCTACTCATTAGCTATGAATACAACAGCTTGCTTGTGTTTTGCTATGGTTGTCCGTTCTCGAGCGAGAGCTAGTGCGACACTCTGGTTGTCTGGCTCAGTTGATTTTAAACTGCTGAGCAAGACATTAAGCTTTTTCTAAACTGTTTTTAGATTTTGGCGTCGAGCATCGTTGTTTTAAAACTTTTATTTTCACTATGTCCATGAATGGGTAAACCTTCGACATCGAAAAGAAAATATGAAGAGGATATTGCAATTCGTCATTTTAAAATTGTCTGGGAAGAACATTTTTTGTTTACGTATCAAAATACTTCCAAGCCTGTTTGTTTGATATGTGGAATTTGTATAGCAGTGCCGAAAAAATCAGACTTGGGAAAGGAATTTATCAAAAAAAAAAAGAAACCTTTCACAGGCCAACAATCCTTGTTCCAGAAGAGAAATGACGAAATGGAAACTATGCAGAAGGCTTGTTATGAACTTTCTCCGTTGTTAGCCCACAAGAAAAAAACATTTTCTTGTGATAAAAAATCTTTTAATATTTGCCCAAAATGTCGCAGTCCAAGAGAATATATATATATATATATATATATATATATATATATATATATATATATATATATATATATATATATATATATATATATATATATATATATATATATATATATATATATATATATATATATATATATATATATATGTATATATATATATATATATATATATATATATATATATATATATATATATATATATATATATATATATATATATATATATATATTACTATATAAGCCCTAATAAGTGTTAAATTTATTTATCAAGGATGTTATAATCAAATCAAGACATTTTTAAGAGGTTCAACTTATATAAAATCATCCATAATTTTGTTTGATTGTGGGAAAACCTTTTACAAATAAAATAATTTGCACTGTCTACGTGCGTAGTGTCATGCGAAATTTTGAATATAGAATTATCAGTTTCAAGACAGCCTGACGTCTTGTGAGATTAAGATAAAACAATTTTTTGCACTATTTTTTAATTCATTATTGAATCAACAATTGCATTAAAACAATAACCAAAATTAGAAACAAAAACAAAATGTAATGTGTAAATAAATATAGGTTAGTCTTCATATATTGATTTATATTGTTGATTTTTGTATTTGACATGAAATTTTAAAATATTTAGTGCTTGATAGCAAGATAAGATATACATTACATATTTAGATATTACATTTCAGTAAAAGCAAGGAAATTGATATATTAATATTTGAAATTTCTTTTCCCGATAAGCGTAGTTGAAAGTAAAGGCAGAAATAAAATTTTTGCCATTATGCAAGAATTGTGTCTCTTAGAAATTTAATGGCATCATGGTATTGGCGCCAATACCATAGTCTCGCGTATATATTTATACCAGCGATATTTAAACAAATTGCCGGAAGGCTAACTTAAAATAAATTAGAATATATTAAAATCTGTTTTGTTCGTGTCACTTAATAGAAATTAGTGTTATACGGGGGATATTTAACAAAAATTAATCTCTTGTAACGCACCACAGAATAGAACTCTAGTCGCTTAGCGATGAGTCAAGTTTACGTGGTCATGATGGACCTAGGAGCATCAATAATTATTCTCAGGGTTAAATAATTTCACTTTCCAGTTTACTCTTCGGTCAAGTGTCATTCGAAGATATTCATCGGCCTGAGGGAGTTAATGCGCATTAAGTGTGACACTGTAAAGTGCACATCACCATATGTAATTGCTAAAGTCTTGAAAGCCTCACATGTGACCCAATAACAACGAAAAAAGAGAGGCATTTTAGGAAAAACGAGTAAAAAATAGATAATCGTATTATACGTTAGGCTTTGAATTATCAATTTGCTACCTCTGTCGTTATAAAACAAGTCTTGTCCTAAGTATCAGCACCAGAATCATGATACGATCTTTACAACAGAAAAACAACTTTACAATGGTAAAGTAGCCAGGAAGGTTCCGTTTTTAAGTAAACAGAATATAAAATAACGGTTTAAATTTGCAAAAAGGAACTGTAGTGAAAATTTTTAACGTAACTGGAAAAACATTGTTTTTAGCGGTGAAGCCAAAATTAATTTATTTGCTAATACCTTACCTGCAGATCAGAAAATCTTCTATCTCCATATTGTAATGATCAATATTTTTTTGATCAGTTTTTGTTTTAGCTCATCTCCAGCAAATTTTGTTTTCTGTCGCTATGCCATTCCTCCCTGAACCTTTACCATTTTTAAATTGCTTTGTAATCTCTTCTACTGATTCTTTTGTAGGTTCTGATACTTAAGCGTTTTCTTCTGTATCTATTACCACTTCTTCATTTTCTTCATCAACATTTCTATTTAACATTTCGTCAAAATATTATTTCCATCTTTCCTTCGTTCTTGTTTCACTCCTATCATCATTAATATCATGTTTGCCTTTTAGATGCTCGGTATATTCATTCTGGAAAGTTAATATTGTCTTAGAAACAATGTAAAAATAAGTTTAAATAAAATATATTAATAAAGCTTCACCCACTGTAGATCTTTAAATTCGGCCTATGTCTCGAAGCGTTATAGAACTCGAGATGGAACTACTTTTTCTAAATCTAACATTTCCACAAATTCAAAACAGATGCGAATAATCAGATAGACCAAACAAAATTAATGTAATTAAAAAACGATAGTAACAAATTTTAAGGCGTTATTTCTTTTCCCAAAACAATATGGAACTTATAAGAATGAAAATGATTTAACGAAGTTTAGAAAATAGGACAAGAAAAAGTTTATACAATATATTGTCTGGTTGTCTCCTAACCACCTACACGTAACGTCCTTTGTTCGAAGGAAAAAAGAAATCGAACAGAGGTGTTTTTTTATTATTCGTGTAATATTTCCTCTGTTGGGGGCACGTATAGTTCAAATTCGAATGAACGTATTGATATCACCTGGTCTAATAGTGAAGGAAAACCTGATTTCCAAAGCCTGACATTAAATATTATTCAGCGCCTACTCATTATTATCACCAACGTAGGTTTTAAAAAAACTCCGATTTGTATATTACATTTATATTATAATTGATCGAGTGTCTATAATTGGAAAATAACATTTTGCCATACCAAATGGAATTCATAAAAGCTTTTAACGTTCTCTAATTGTAATTAGATTACGCAAATATAAATAAATATTGATTTAAATAAATTTATTTTAACACCGATGTAATCACATGTCTATCAGAAGGAATCATTCCGATCTTTCAGTCAATTGTAACAGATACAACGTCGGGGTACAATCTCGTATATAAATGCATAGACATTTTGTTTAACTGGGGCCAAGAGCTAAACAAAAACTAATTTAGAATAAAATTGTGTATTCAAACATTAGAAAATTAAACAAATAATAATATTATTTTAATGCAAAAACATAAACCGAAGTTATTTTGATGTAGAGGGCTTCATAAAGTCAAACAAAGTCTGACGGATCAAAGATTTTTTCTTCTGAAACATTTCTTCATAGCGGGTTAATAATTGTTTTACTTCCTGTTTTGTATCTGAAACGCGCTCTTCATTAGAGTCTATGTTTTTTAAAATTTCTAACCCTTTTTTAATTGAACTGACGCCTTCCGTCAGATTATTAACCGTCATTTAATTTTTAGATTGAACTGGGTCAAAAGAATCAGATTCTTCAATGTTTTGCTCACACATTTCTATGACCTCATCAACTGTTCCTGTTTCTGATTATATGAATCTAATAGTTCATGTACGTTCTCATCATCCACTTCTAAATTAAATTGTCTAGCAACATCGACAACATGTTGATCAATAACGTGATCAATATGATCAGGCTCTGGAGCTGATTCCGCCTGAGTTCCACTAGTGAAAAAAATGGACCCAGTTTTTCCAGGCGTCATTTAAAGTTTTTGTGAAATTTTATCCGAAGATTTTCCAATAATGTTCACGGCATCTAAAACATTATATTGTTTCCAAAAGTCTATAACAGATAACTCATTGTTTTGCCTCATAGCTTCATGGAGATGTGTAAATGATTGTCTCGTGTAATAAGCTTTAAATGTTTTCATGATACCCTAGTCCATCGATTGAAGCAAACTGGTTGTATTTAGTTGTAAAGATTCAACGTAATAGGAGGATGGTCCGGTGCATTGTCAATTAATAGCATCACCTTAAGTGTGATTTGTTTTGATTGGCAATAACGTTCGACTAGGGCTATGAAGTGATGCTGATGGGATGGGAGACTGTCACTCAAGTTTTAGGATTTGACTTCTAAATCACGAACAAACCAGCTTTAGATTTATTTTATAAAGTTCTTGGATTTTCCGAGCGATAAATTTAGAGAGGTTAGAACTTATAGTCACCAGCTGCATTCCCATCAACAATCACTATCAATTGATCTTTGGAGGCCTTAAAACCTAGAAAGGTTTTTTCTACAGGAGCGATAAAAGTTCTTTTAGAAATAATCCAGTCTCACCCACGTTGAATACAGTTTGGCTGCTATAGTCACCTTCTTCTATCATAGCCTTGAGTTTCTCTGGATAGTGAGACTGGATAGTATATCAGCATTTGCCGCCTCTCCACTGTCTCTTTCGGTAGATCAAACTTATTTGCCAATTCACAAACTTTTAGTTTTGTATCGAATCGAAATCCTTGATGATGTTTAGTTTACACTACCAAGATAATGTTTTTCTTTTCTTATTTGATGTAGAAGAATCAGTTTTACTGTTACTGAAGATTTGTTTAACTTTTTTACCGTTTAGATGACATAGTTGTTTTTAAATAATATAATAAACAAAACAATTTGTAAACGTGCGATGCATGTTTGTAAGCCGAACACAAATGTAAGGGGAGCGGGAGGGGGAACGGGTGTTGTGCCCCCTGATTCAAAAATCGCGTAAGACGGGGTAGCATAAATCGGGGTATTACTGTATTTTATTTTACATAAAATAAAACAATTATGACAAATTAAGCCATTCAGGTGATCTAATACTCCCATTTCCTGTAGAATTTGCCATAATTTCTCCCATTTTAGGTTATCAAACCATGGCTTTTGGATTACCTGTCGAATGTTGAATTGAAACTGAACATGCACTCGCAATGAGGGTGTAAAAAGAAACTTTTTACGAATACGAAATAATAAAGTTGCTAAAAACTTAGGAAGAAATTGTAAATATAATTAATTTATATGTAAAATAAATTATAATTGTTTGTAACATTTACACACACAACATCGAATTGAATAAATTCTATCCCTTAAGTAGGCGTGACATTGTTATGAAATAATGTAACATAATCAACGCCTTTATTTTGTCTTCCGATTCTATATAGATAGAAGTTTTAAATGACAATGTCTGGAAACAAAGGTAAATTTGTAGTTCGTTTCTTTATTTCAAATATCATTATAAATATAGAACTAACTTTAATTTTATAACATTGTCCTCAGGTATTCAAAAATGAATAATAACTGATGAAATGCATCTCATTGACCTATTTTAAAAAAGATTTATATTCGAATATATATTTTTGTTATGCATAGGTTACGGAAACTATATTATGATATTGTGCAAAATGTAATAACAAAATAATTCACGAATAATAATAAAACAATGTTTTATATTAAGAATACAGGTGTGTAAATAAAATAACGAGATTCATTTTTCCATTCAATTTGAATTATAATTCTAGATAGTCTCCTTCAAACTTTGAGAAACCCCACAGCGTTGCAGATGGTTTGACCACTCTTCATAGTAGTGCTCTCACTGAAGACGCATCATATGTTGATTTGTCTCTTCTCCTAAAGCGAAGCCAACAGTGTCGTCAGATCGAACGCTATGCACCTGTATCATTACTTTATGTACACACCTCGTATATGAGTAATAGTAAATAAAATCTACACAGAACAATGTGCGCGCCACAGAACAACGTGCTACAGAACAATTTTCAAAACTATAATACTAGGATAATTATTCTTATAATTAGAGCAGCAAAACTGAAAACAGTTTGCACATTTCTTACAAAAAGTTTTGCTTAATCTTGTAGAAAATTGTATTGGGAAAACGTTATGAAAGAACGAAACCATCGGTATGTCTTGGAAGATGAAGTGAATAACAGCAAAATTATCGCATTGGTATTTCATATATCCTGTAAACAGTTTTATTTTCCAACATAATCTCTTAAAAGGTTAACACATTTGGCGTATCAATGGCGATTAGCTTTAATGACTTAAAAATTCTTTAAAACTCACCAACTGCAACTAAACTTGAACGTAAATGTTTCTTCTGGTTAGGGAATCAAAAATAATCGCTGGGTCAGGTCTGGCAAATAGGGAGGCTGCTCAAAAAATTCCAAATAAACACTTTATGGAAGTCATTGAACAACAAGCAGCTGTAAGCTCCTTCAAAGTAATCCTCTCTTCGTGCAATATACACAATATACATATTTTTGTATTCGAAATAGTTTTTATACTTGACCTCTGATAATTTCTTCAAGGCGGCCAACGAATTCTTTCAAATATCTTCATGGACCCCGTCCATAAATTGGTCTTTCTCAACCAGGGAGCGGGAAAAAGTTACACGTTGCTATATCTGATAAATACGGTGGTCATGGAACGGCATTTGTTTGAGTTTTAGTGATGTATTGACGAGTAATTTATTGCGGTATACGATGTTGCTTTATCGTAATGCGAAAACCATGACTAACCACCGTTATAACATAATTTTTTATCGGCTAATTTGACATAGTTTTTTCGGCTTTGGTTCATCCTTGGCAAATGCGCATAATTGATGATCATAAACAAGAATGCATTTCAGAATCTAAAGAAAGTGTTTCATCATCTAAAAAAATCAGTGTTTTCGTAACGAGACAAGGAGGCACATAAAACAAGCCTAAATTGTTCTTCAAAAATGATTGAATTGAACCAGGTGGTATTCCAGCAATATCTGCAATGTCTCTAATATTTAATCAGTAATTACTTAGCACAAGATCCTTGATTTTGATAATTTTTTCTTCACTGGTTGTCGTAGAAGGTCTTCCCGAACGACATTCATTGTGAACAGCTTCTCTACCGTCACTTTTATTAACATGGATTCATCGTCGTAACACTTTCTGAAAAATTTTAATACATCAGTTCAAGAAATTTCGTTTTTTACAACAAAATTGAATACAAATTATTTGCACGATAAATTTATCCATTTCACAAAATTGTCATGCTACTAAAATCTGGAAGAGGAAGTTCCACCCACACGAAAATATTGATAATACCAAGTTCGTATTAAATTATAAATTTAATTTTAGTTATAAAAGATCCATAAACAATGCGTTTTATAATTCTTCTAATAATTTTCTTAAAGTTTTTAACATTGAGTGAATCGGTTGTTGTTCGTACAGGTAAAATAACAAATTCCGTATGAAAAATGTTTTGGATGAGTTCAATTGTTTCAGATTCAAAGCGAATATTAATAAATCGACCGAAATCCAATAATTTAGAAGACGATGATGTTTCTAACAAGAATCACGTAAGAAGGAAACGGTTTTTGGGCTTAAACAAAAAATTTAAGGTACAGTTCAATATTTTATGTAATATTTTGTTGGAAATATCAAAATATATTCCCAAATTCATTAACGTATTATTTGATTCAATAATCCGTTGTGATTGAAGAATTTCGAATTCTGAAATAGAATTTGATATTGTCAGCTAAAGTGAAGATTTTACTTGAGCAAAAATCTTGCAGTGATCGGAAAAAAATGAAACGAATGAGTGAATGAGTGACTGAACATCGTCCTAATAAACTTTTGAACTTTTCTGAATCGTGTTCTGGTGACGTTTTTTTTCCGTTCAGTAAAAATAACACAGATCGACATGATTTTTGTAACATTGTAACATAGTTATTAAAACACCTTTTCCACAGTATTCTACGAACCCTTAAGAGCAGTTTTATTGTTTTCTACAGTTCACAGTATTCACAGGTCACACCCTTTTAAGGATATATTCATTGTAGGCTCATATATTATACCTCGTTTTGAAGCTGATTTAAAGAGGACTCTTTAAATAACTATAAGGCGGAAAAAAATTCTGTCCCTAGTACGTTCTGAAGTCGATGAACATTGAGGTCCTAATAATTTCTTATAAACTCTCAATGTCATACTTTTTATTATTAGTGTAACTGTACAATATAAAATATCTGATTACAGTTAAACAAACGTTATCAAGAATGTATAGGACCAGGAGATGCAAAAGGACATTGCAAGCATTTAACATTCTGTCCCATAGATGTTTTAAGAGGAACAACAAACACGTTGGAGTATCTATGTGTTATTGAAAAAACGTAAGTGGGTTACATCAGCTGGTTTTGTTAGTCGACGTCAAGTGTGTGCCGCGATTTAACTATGAATAAAAATATTGACCAAAGAGTTTGCCTTAAATTTTGTCTGACAAAAGAAATTTCGTGTGTCGAGTCGAAGTGTCGAATGATATCAAGCGTTCAAAGAGGGTCGAGAAGTGATAGTTGATTTGTCTCGTTTCGATCGACTTACAACATCTACGAAAGACAAAAACATGGACAAAATCAAGAGAATAATATTGGTTTCGATTCCAGTTGTTCCATTACTATCGTATTTCTCATTCTATCCCTTCCTGTAATTTCCTCTATTTTGCGTATGAATATTTTTGTTTCTCTTTGTTAAGGTCCAAGATTCACTACCGTATATCATTGATGATCCCACTACTTTCTGATACACCTGTTTCTAGGGTGTTGTGTAGTTTGCCTGCTTTTTAGATTTTTTTCTTTCATTTCACCGTCCATTTTTTCATGATCTATTGTTATGCCTAAATACTTATAGTTTTTGACTTGCTCCATTACCTTCTCATTGAGTACAATTTTGTTTTATTTTTGTGCCTGCAATTGCCATTGTTTTGCTTTTGTCGATATTTATTTCCATGTTTACTTTTCTTAGCTCTTCGTTATATATTGCTAAGTTATGTTGTAGTTTTCATTTTTCTAAATCCTATTTTTGTATTCTTGCAATTTGCTTTGCTATTTTTTACATCTTCAATAACTACTGAAAATAACAGTGAAAACAGTACGGCAGCCCTATCTTAGGTCTGTTCCTGTCTCAAATTCTGTGGGTTCATCGTTATGCGTTCTTACTTTATTCTTGTTGTTGTATAAAGCCTTAACAATTTCTATTACTCCTCCTTCTAGTCCTCTTTTCATCAGACTTTTTCAGACATCCCTTTTTTTAGTCAAATGTATTTTTCAGGTTAATGAAACAAATATGCATTTCGGTTTCTTTTCTTAACAGTTTTTCTATTATAAATAACAGATTTTATGTGCTTTTACCCTTTCTAGAATCATGCTGAGGTTTCTCTAATGTTGCCTCTAATTTTTCTATAATAACAATAAAATAGATTTAACAATTATATATATATATATATATATATATATATATATATATATATATATATATATATATATATATATATATATATAAAAGGTCAATTCATGAAGAATATTTATGGATGGCAAATGTAACAAAGAGTGAGAAAATGTACCTTTACTTTTTTTACTGCTAAGCAACCATTGTTTATACCAGTTAATTATTAGTGTGTCATTAGCAAATTTTTTTCAAGTTATTTCACTGATTTTATTATGCCTTCATTATTCTCTTATCGTGAATATGCTGATATATTATTTGTTTATGGTTTTTCAGTCAGCGTCGTTTCCCGAATCGGAGACTGTCTGATAGAAGGGTTTCTGAACAAGATTTTATCACTGCTGGAGAAGCTGGTATATTTCTAAGAGAATGGTATCTAAAAAAATTAAAACTTGACCCTGAAAAAGAAGAGGCAATCCTTGCCTCATCGTTCAAAATGATCCAAATGAAAGTACATGGCTCTTCTCATGAATTGTACAACCGGTGCAACATTTGCATGATGGTGGCTTTGCGCATAAATTCAGTTCACTCGTGACGACATAAATAATCTTCATAATGAACATCGATGGTCCGATGAAAACCTTCACGCTACGGCTAAACATACATTTCAACATCGATTTAGCATTAATGTGTATGTGAGTTTGTCGGTATGGTATGCTAAAAAATGAATTAATCCGTCCATTAATATTCGATGGTCATCTCACAGGAGAAGTTTACCTAAATTTCTACAAAATCATTTGCAAAATCTGTTAGGAAGTGTCCCACTTAGTGTACGATAAAACATGTACTTACAACATGATAGAGCCCCTGCACTCTACAGCTTACATGTGAGAAATTAATTAAATATCAACTTCCTAAACCGATGGATTGGACGAGGGGTCCGCCAATTGGCCAGCTAGATCATCAGATCTTAGTCCTCTGAATTATTGTTTTTGGGGGTGGGTTAAATCGTTGGAATATACAACTAAAGTAGATATAAGAGATGCATTACTCGACTGAATAGTAAATGCAGCAGCAGTTATAAGGAACAGACCCGAATCCATTCACAGAGCAACCCAAGCTGTTTATAAGAGAGCTGACAAGTGTTTGGAAGTAAATGCTGGTATTTTTGAAAACTACTAAACGTAGTCTAACTATTTATTATAAAAGTAATATTAAAAAAATCTTAAGTATTTTATTTAATTTTTTTTTCTTATTAATTTTTGTTTATCCCTGTATCTCTGTAACAGTTCGTTGAGAGTAGGACCAATGTTTCTAGAAATATTTATGTTTATTTTCGGTCCCTGAATATGTAGCTGACATTTCCTCTTGAATCATTCTGTATATATATATATATATAGTCTGAAATCTGAAATATATATATATATATATATATATATATATATATATATATATATATATATATATATATATATATATATATATATATGTGTGTATGTCTATATATATGTGTGTGTCTGAAGTTTTTTAACCGTTATAAACATATTTGTTCTGGTTGGCTTATCAACATCGCAACTCGATCAAAGCAATATCAAAAGCAAACAAATTCAAAAGCATTTAAAAAATTGCCTTCGCACTTTGCCAACATCAAAGTATATGTTATCATTTTACTGACAAAGCGCGTTGAGATATTCGTATGTTCCAGATTAAATAATAATGTTCTGACCTTTTGGTTAAAAGATTTGTTTGTTGAAAACAAATCGCATTTGTACGATACGTCGAACCTTCAAGGCATTAAAACGATCGAAACAAATCAAATTTCACGTGGTGATAAAATTTGAACTTTTAATCTTTCGAGCACGTTAAACTAATTAATACTTGATCATATATAAAATAAACTATTTAATTTTTATTATACTGGGATATTCGTATAATAATATTTGTTTTAGTGATAATGCGAAATAATATTTAAAAATATCAACATTTGAATTATTTTTTTTTAGCACTAGAGATAAAGTGGTAGTATCAAATCACGTGAAATTTGAAGGGTAGATACATTCTGTGTAAAAAGTATCCGAAATTCTTAAAATGAAACACAAAAAAAAACTAATGTATTCATCAAAATTTATTTTTTTGCATTCAAATTAGGAACCATCGAGTACAATACAACTATGCCACTGCTTGACCATGGCCTTCAATCTCCTTCAACGAATTTTCTTTTATAGCCTCAATTGATTCAAAACGCATTCGTCGGAGTGGTAATTTTTAGCTTCGGGAACAGGAAATAGTTACACGGGGTCATATGAGATGAGTATGGTGCTTGGTCGTTGAGTTTTTGGCCAAAAACTCTCGCACAACGATGGCTTTGTGTGGTGCAAAATCTATAAATTGTCCTACAAACCTGGCAGTTTTCGGCGGATACTCTCGCGCAAATGCCTAAATAGTATTATTCATCTTTTGTCCCCCTTGAATAAATTCAGAGTCAGAACAGAAATCTTTTATTCGTTCTCCACGTAGGTGTATCTGATCGTTTCAAATCAGCCGCTGCCATCTCGTCCTTATAAGTATCTCCCAGGACTGGTTTCTGGCCTGACTCAGGACACAGTACACAGCTGAAGAGAAATGATCAAATCCAGACCAAGTCAACTGGTCAGGTTTATGGCGAATCGCAATGTCATTGCAACTCGCGCCATCCTACGGCGAATGTTCGCAGCAATCGGAACTACGCGATACATTCTTCCCACAATCCTGGATGTAGGAATCAGGCATGCTCTAAAGATAGCGTAGCGGGGCCGTGGAGAAAGATATTAAAATAACAGAAATATTTTATTCGTTCTCCACATGGATGAAGTGAATCAATCGCGATGGCGGCGGTTGATTCATCATCGCGTAAATATCTTAAGGGTAAGGGTAATTCAGTTCGTAGTAATCGTGAGCAAGGTCGCGGTAATATCCAATTTACATTAAGATGTGATTAAAAACATTTCTACACTTTTCTTAAACCAAGTCTAATGTTCGATTTAGAAAATGTATATATATATATATATATATATATATATATATATATATATATATATATATATATATATATATATATATATATATATATATATATATCTTAACTGATCTTATTTGTTAGGAAAAATAGCTTGGATATAATTTAACATTGTATTACAATGTAAGAATGTACGGATTTTTTGACCTGATTAAAAAAATAATACTGTCTGGCGCATTCATCATCATTTCAAAATTATAATATTCTTAAAGTTTTTATCTGTTTAACACCTGAATATACAATCGATAAAAACATTAATTTGAAACTCACCCTGAATATGAATAAGGCATTAGAAGTCTTGAACAATAATATATTGAAGAGATTTTAGCCCCATTGGGAAATCAATGATTTATGTGAGTGGTTTAAAAATTTTGGGTTTAAATATTTTCAGCTAGGCTTTCGTGATATTCACCTCACATCTCGAAATAGATTTAGATTTCAACATAATTTAAAATGTGCAATGTGTACGTAATGAAATAAGGCTAAAGGTCAAAACAAAGTAAGAAGGTATATATATATATATATATATATATATATATATATATATATATATATATATATATATATATATATATATATATATATATATATATATATATATATACAGGGTGTCCAGGATAAGGACTTACCACCCTCTTAAAATTTTAATTTCTGGACCGATTTTCATAAACTTTTTTTTGTTGGATAGATCTCGGAAAACGGCATTAAGAAAGTGTATCACATGTTTTTTTGCTAATATCTGTACTGTGCTGTGTTTTCTCGATTTTTTAATCAAGTCCTAGTTAATTTTCTTAAATAAAAAAAAACACGTTTAATTTGGAATAAAGGCAAAAAACAGTTTATTTAAACTATGCGCCATCGCTAGCTGTACATTTTTCCCATTCCATTCCCATTTTTCAGATTTACTTTCTTATTTTTCCGTGTATTCCTACACGGTCAATTAGGTCCATTAATATCAAGACAAAACACAGCACTGATCATTTGACTAAGTTGAACGAACTCCTTGTGCACAATTCCCTCCGAATCGTACAATCAAATCAATATTATCTTTATTTTTCACTTCTCGATACGACTTTTCTTCGGATTGGGCTCGCTCGGTTGTTTCCATTCATCACTTTGACGCCTGGTTTCTGGATCATATTGAAAATACCATCATCACTAGTAACAATGCTGTACTTGCAGTTTTAGTATTTTCTCGAAATTTTTAGTCGCCAGTCAATTTGTGTGGAACAAAGCGTGCACAAACCTTCTGAAGTCCCAAATGCTCGGTCAAAATTCGACGAATTGAAGCTTTGGATATGTCCAATTCCATTTCCATCTATCGCAGCGAAGATTTTGGTTGATTTTTCTTAAATTCACGCACAAGTTTAATCTTACTTTTAAATAGCAACGAAATTTTTTGGACCAAGATGTCACCATACACTTGTTTCATTAATTGAAACGTTTCGGTGAATGTTTTACCAAGTTTTAAACAAAACTTAATATTTGCTCTTTGGTCGATGTTGAATTTTCGACCGATGGTATAAGCATACTGACAGTTTAAGCGGGATAAATTGGCTTCTAATGATTCGAATGTCATGAAATTTCGTCAGAATGTCAGTAAAGGAGCACCTTTCCAACGCTTATCCCGTCAAAAGATAGTGTCACTAGAAATGGTTATTTTTAAAAAGTCCTTTTTGCCGTGAGATGTTTCTTGTATATATATATATATATATATATATATATATATATATATATATATATATATATATATATATACATATATATATATATATATATATATATATATATATATATATATATACATATATATATATATATATATATATATATATATATATATATATATATATATCATATTGAATATAATCAAATCTAAGTACTAATTGTATAATGTATTTAGATTTGTAGGGGTATGTTGCCCAGATGATATAGCCCTACAAAGAATGGTTGGATCACAACTAATAATGGATTTACCGGGCGGGGGATATGACTACAACGAGAAAGACCGCTTAACAGGTATTTTTTTGTGTACCTCATTTAGTCATTTTCATTTTCAACTGGTTTTAATTAAGGATGTGGAATATCAGCTGAAGGTCGCTCAATCACAGGTACCACATCAATAAATATACAGGTATGGCCTTGGTTGGCAGCCCTGTTTCGACCTGAAGATCTCCAAGAGGGAATTGAGCAACAGTTTTGCGGAGGTTCTGTTATAACGGACACTCACATCTTAACAGCAGCTCATTGTTTACAAGGGTAAAAAGGTTTACAATATTTTATATACAAAAAAAAATCTTTCCACGTAGCAATCAATATTTTATGGCGTGATCTTAAAAATTTTACGCCAGCCTTATAAAAATTTTAATTGACGTTTTCATTACGCCGATAAAACTCTCCCGTATATAAGGTTTCAACGATAAAATGGTAGTACACATGACTGAAGGGTAAATAGAAGATTGAAACCAAGAATATTTTTTAAATAATATATAGAATTTTATTTTATGGTGTCATTTAAATTAAACGTTGCATCATTTGTTCCATCATTTTGTTATAATCCATTAAAAAATATACGAGGGTTCTCTACGAATTATTATCCATAAAAATTATAGGTTTGTAGTTTTCGGAAATAAATTTGGAGAATAAATACTACGTGTGGGAAAAGCTGATTTAATCTGAGTGTTCATTAATGGGGAGATTACAGCAACAATGCATTAAAAGGCTGCATTAAAAAAAAATTAAAAAATTAAACTTGTATAAATAAATAATAGTAAAGTCCGCTATTAAACTGTATGTCCTATCATTAAACAAACGAAAAATCTATCTAGCTATCTATCTATATATATATATATATATATATATATATATATATATATATATATATATATATATATATATATATATATATATATATATATATCTATATATATTACCCCTTTTTGATCTTATCATTCTTTCGCACTGTTTTCGGCAGTTTATCCTAATCTTTGCTCGTACCATTCGGTGGTCACTTCCCACATTAAAATAGTTAAGGACAGTACAATTGCAAAATATTGCTTTATCGTTTGACATTTATCAATTTCACTTGTAAGTCCAGATGGACTTTTCCATGTCCATTTTCTGTTGATCTATTTCTTATAAAACGAATTCAAACAAAGAAGAATAAATATTTGCTATAAATTTCAGAGTATCCCCTCAGCAGATACGCGTTCGATTGGGTGAATATGATTTCTCCAAATCTAATGAAACGCGTTTTAGAGATCACGAAGTTGCCCAAATCATCAATCATGAGGAGTTTGTTACTGGAACATACGAAAATGATATTGCAATAGTCAGGCTTACTGAACCCACCACATTCAACTCATATATATGGCCTATATGTTTACCACCTACAGGTAAATTGATGTGAATTAATTGAAACTATTAGGCATACACAGTATGTCGAAAAAATAAGGGAACTTTTTAAATAAATAAAAAACAATTAGTTATTTTGCCAAATTTATTGTTTTTTTTTTCAAAATACATTCCCTCCTCGTCAATACACCCTGGGTACGTTTAACCGACGCTAGCATAGATTTTTTTACGTCGTTTTTCGGAATCGCTTCAATGACCCTGGCCGCTGCTTCTTGGACTTGTGTAACACTGTCATAAAACGTTCTGTCCATGGCCGGTTTGAGTTTCGCACAAGGAGATAAGTTAGGTGAATATGGAGGATGTTGAAGCACACAGACTTGTTGTTTCGCTAAAAATTCACGAACGTTCAGCGACGGTCCTCGTTTAAAGCGTGAGGAACAAATCGAACACAGACTTTCCGTTTGTTTAAATCCTTCGTCAAAATTTCGTGAATCATGTCTTTGATCGTATTTAATTCCTCTGTTATCCATCTCATAGTCGAATTCGCATTGTAGGCGATCATTTCACGTACCTTTTCTATCAACCCTTCGCGATTTTTGTTTTTTTGGTCGGCCTGGCTTTGGGTCGTCTTTCAAGACATCACGACCGTCCTGGAATCGCTTATACTACTCGAACACACGTGTACGGGATAAGCAATCATCACCATAAACTTTTTTCATCAATTCAAATGTTTCTATAAAAGTTTTACCAAGGGACAAAATTTAATTTTAGCTCTTTGGTGCATCGTGTTTTTGTGACGAAGTGACAAAATGTACTGCCTCTGAACTTGACAATTCGTTGATCGATTCTAATGATGGCGAACTCGTTTTATAAAGGAGACATATTCCTTTCAGATTATAAATTGTTTCAATAAATGCCGCTGGCAGTTTTCTTTTAAATTTAAAAAGTGCCGTTATTTTTCCGACATACAGTATATTTTTACGATAGAAATTAAAAAATGAATTACAGGCAACTAAGCAATTTAGAAAAGAGTTGTGCAAGATATATTGTTTTCAATCATATTTAACAGCTTTATTTTTAATTTTTATATGAAAATTGTTCTGTATCGGGTAAAGAAAATTCAGGACGGTTTATTATATCGTCCAAAATTCACTCTTAAAAAAATTCCAACTAAATTTCAAAGTATATTTAACACGTTTTAATATAACTAAAAATGATATCTCTGGGATCTGAAGGCTGAGTGACATCTACTTTGACTGTCATCATTTTGAACAGATCAGATAAACTACAATGGTCAAAAAAGTAAGGTGACTTTTGTTTTAAAAATTCGTGCACTTTACACTTTTACTATTTGTTTTTTCAGTTGACATTACTATCCTTGACAACTAACATAAGCTTTATATCATTGCTTGTTAAATTAGAAATTATAGAGTTTTTTGTAATTGTTAATAATTATTGCCGGGGATTTTTAAACTTGATAAATTTATCAAGCAAAGAATTCAAAGAAAGATCAAAAACCAGGGCTGCAAAAAACGTATGTCTCAGACGTGAATGCAGCAAATTAGAACAACTACAATGCAGTAGAGACTGCTGGACTATACAAAAAGCGAAAATTTGGTATTATAGTCAATGACAACGACCAAGTAGTTCTGAATGATGCAGAAAAACGAAGAATAGGGGAAGATTATACCGAGAAGCTCTTTTATGACAATAGACCTGGTAAAGAACTAACTACAGGAGAAAACCTAACTGGATCTTCTATTACTAAAAAAGAAATAGAAAAGGTCATATCTAAGAACAATAAAGCAGCTGATCATGATGAAATTCCGACAGAGATAATTAAAGTATTAGACGAGAGAGGTATCGCACAACTGCATAGATTATTTAACCAAATATATGACACTGGCCAATAACTTGAACAATGGCTACCTTCAACCGTTATCACCCTGCCACAGAAAACTAATGCAAGGAAGTGCGGCGATCACAGACTTATTATTAGTCTTATGAGCCACTCTATGAAAATATTTCTAATAATAATACATCAGAGTCTATATAAAAAGTGTGATAATACTGTAAGCGACACACAGTTTGGATTCAGACAAGGGTTGGGCACGAGAGAAGCACTGGTCGCAACGTAGGTTCTGGTACAGAACTGCTACGACCAGCGGAGGAATGTATGTCTGTGTTTTATAGAGTACGAAAAGGCTTTAGGGGTGTACGGCAGGGATGTATACTGTCGCCGCTGTATATTTCCAGGAGGTACTTGAAAACAAAGAGATTGGGATTAAAGTCAATGGAGTCTGGAAAAATACCATACGTTATGCTGATGATACAGTTTTGATTGCAGACAACATGGAAGATCTACAACAACTGATCAATATAATAGGAAAAAACAGGCGAAACATGGAATTAACCATAAATACGTAAAAGACTAAATGCATGGTAATCACAAGGGAAACAAACATATCCAGGGATTCCAGCCTAACCTACACCGGAAAACCGATAAAACAGGTAACAAAATTTAAATATCTGGGAACATGGCTGTATGAAGAATGGTCCTCAGACAATGAAATTAAATGCCGCATCGAACACGCCCGAAGTGCTTTAGTGAAATTCAAAAAAACTGTTCATCTGAGGCGACTTCGATCTTCTTCGATCTTCGATTAAGATTGATAGGATGCTACATTTGATCGGTGCTTCTCTACGGCGTAGATAGTTGGACCTTAAAGGCAAATGCGGTGAACAAACTGGATGCTTTTGAGATGTGGATATACCGCAGAATTCTTAAGATACCATGTACTGCTAGGGTGACAAACGAAGGGGTTCTTAAATGCATCAATAAAAACCGCGAGCTCCTCAGCATCATAAAGAAAAGGAAGACTATACCAATTCCTTCAACTAATCAAAGGCAAAATAGAAGGTAGAAGAGGATTAGGACGTAAAAAGATGTCATGGCTGCGGAACGTCAGGCAATGGACGGGCATAAACGATATACAATCACTAATTCATACCGTCAGAGATAAGAAGAAGAAGTAAGAGGGGACTACTATGAGGGAGACAAAATAAATTTGGATGATCAAATGAATAGTTTGTGGTTTATTTAAAAAGACTTTTTGATCCTTTCCACTTACTAAAACAGCATTTAGGATTATATACGAGGGCTGTTCAATAAGTCCTTAAAAAATCCAAGAAATTAATTAATTAATTGTATTCATCACATGGTTTCATTTCTATTGTCGATTGAAGCAAGAAACTATTGTTTATTTAGAAAAATGGAAAAAAGTGACTTTCGAACACTTATATTTAAAAGGTTTAACACCGAAAGAGATCAAAGCTGTTTTGGATGAAGTTCATGGTACGTCTGCTGCTGTTTTTGCAACTGTTTATAATTGGGTAAATAAACGTGGCCGTATATTGGAAGTGACACTCCCGAAATGTTTGATAAAATCCACGACATGGTTTTAAGTGATCGACAAATAAAAGTGCGCGAAATAGTTGAGGCCACAGGCTTATCGCAAAATTTTAGCAAGATGGATGCCGCAATCGCAATCCTGATGAGTTTCTGCGTTGATACATAACTGTAGACGAAACATGGATACATTATTACGCTCCAGAGACAAAGGAACAATCAAAACAGTGGGTTTTTGAAGGTGAACTGGCTTCGAAGAAGGCGAAGACGGTCAAATCGGCTGGCAAGGTTATGGGATGCAAGCGGAAGCATCTACAAAAGAAATCAAGACAAATCGTCTTCATATGAAAAAGAAAAAGATCCTCTTCCATCAAGACAATACACGGGTGCACATCTGTACGGTTTTAATGGCCAAAATCATGGAATTATAGTTCGAATTATTACAATATCCACCGTATTCGCCGGATTTGGCCCCCAGTGACTTTTTTATTTCCGAACTTAAAAAAATGGCTCAGTGAAAAATGGCTAGTTCACATCGAACGAGAAGGTCATCGGCCAAACAAATGCCTATTTTGAAGACCTTCCGAAATCTTACATTTTAGACGGCTTAAAAAAGTTAGAGAAACGCTTGGAAAAGTGTACAGAGCTAAAAGGAGATTATGTTGAAAAATAAAAAAATGTACTTAAAATGTTTTTCGATCTTTTTCTAAGGACTTATTCAACTACTTTTGTATTTTATTCATCACATCTATACATGAAAGATTTTACTTTGCTTATATATGATTGCAAAAGCATCTGGTACTTTATCGGGTATTTTTGGGAATCCCTTCTAAAGCCGTAAATTCCTACGTAATTGTTATTAAGACTTTATAGGTGGTTATTTATTTTTCTTCACAAAATCTTCAGGTCTAAGCTATGAAAACGAAATGGCTATGGTTGCTGGTTGGGGTCATCAATATTACGCAGGTCCTACATCAGAAGTACTGCTTCAAGTAGCAATACCGATATGGGAATTAAATAAGTGTGCTGAAACTTTCCTCCAAAGAATTTCAGAAATAAATCTTTGTGCGGGAGCTCACGAAGGAGGTAAAGATTCGTGCCAGGTAAAAATAAAAACAATTAGCGAAAACCAATGTTCAAAAATGAAATTTTCAGGGTGATTCTGGAGGACCATTGATGTATCAGCTTGAAAATAATCGTTGGATTGTAGCAGGAGTTGTATCCTGGGGTATAGGGTGCGGAGATAAAGGAAGTCCTGGTATATATACCAGAGTTGATAAATATATACCGTGGATTATTAAAAATACTATTGCAAAAGAGTAAGGTCATTGTTTTTATTTTATCATTAATTTCCTATATCTTTATATATAAATAAAGTGATTTAAAGTACAAGATTGTTTTTACTTGTTCGTGTCACATTTTTATCTTTTATAAGGAAAACTTAATTTTTCGATGACAATTGCAATAAGCAGATTTTCAATCAAGTGGACCTTGGAAGAGTGTAGATCTAAGTATTTAAGTTAAAAAAAGAGATCACCCAGAGGTTGGCATCTCTTGGAATCGGGTGACTAGGAGCCAGAAATGCAGCCTAACTTGTTGCGGTTAGTACTTGGATGGATGATTCTCCAATTGGACAATTGGCCATAACCAAAGGAATCCAAATTCTTTTCAATATTTTATCAACTGACACTGTTTAGGAGGAATAGAATGGTGGATATTTTGAACAGTTATTTTACTAAAACAATCATGTGTTTCTCAATGTGACAAGAATCGCTTAAACAGTGTTATAATGTGAAAAATTAGTGACAGTAATTTTAACGTCGTTGCCAAAATAAAGTGTTTATATATATATATATATATATATATATATATATATATATATATATATATATATATATATATATATATATATATATATATATATATATATATATATATATATATATATATATATCAGGGAACAAACAAAAGTCGGTGACATCATTGGAAGAGTAAAACAGTTGAAATGGAGATGGGCAGGCCATATAGCGAGGCGATGGGACGACAGATGGACCAAGGCAATCCTGGAGTGGATACCGCTTGATCGCAAACGTCCGCGAAGAAGACCGAAAGCACGATGGATTGATGACATCGTTAAGTATATTGGATCCGAGTGGCAGAGGAAAGCCCAGGACCGTGAAGGTTGGAAGCATGCTGAAGAGGCCTTCATCCTGCAGTGGATCGATGCGGGCTGATGATGATGATGATATATATATATATATATATATATATATATATATATATATATATATATATATATATATATATATATATATTTATATATATATATATATATATATATATATATATATATATATATATATATATATATATATATATATATATATATGTATATATATATATATATATATATATATATATATATATATATATATATATATATATATATATATATATATATATATATATATATATATATATAAATACAGTAAACTTCATTTATAACGTACAGGCTTATTACGCATCTATTGATATAACGTATCGAATAATTAAGTCTCTCCAGTTATAATGAAGCATTCAATAGATAATTCATTTTCTGATAGAAAGTACCAAATTTCTTGGTCCGCGTATTAAAATATAAGGTACTTTTTATTTTTAATTAATTTTATTTTTATTTGGGTAACATGTATTGTGCGGTAGAACGGCAAGAAGTCAAGCCAAAAGGGAGGCAGCCGCCTTTGGACCGACTGACAAACGCTACCGCAGTTTTTTTGCGATTAGATTCAGCATTATTTACTTAGAGTTATGTATTTACATATAAATGGTCTATTCCCGATAATTTTATTTAGCAACTTTACTCTTCTTGTTGATGTTGTGCTCTGTATAGTGGAGTTGTGCTGTTTGTGATCGTGTGTAAGCGGATTTATAAACGAATTGTGTTTTAAGCATGGATGAATCAACCAAAGTTAGTTCCACTAAAATGGTTCAGAAGACTTTAACAATGGATGAAAAAATTTCAATAATTCAGGACATAGAAAGTGGTGCTAAACAAGTCGACATCTGCAAATCCAGGGCTTTGAAAAACATAACAGTGTCCACGATATTGAAAAACAAACAAAATATTGCAATTCCGCGGAGTTTCGAAACAAGGTAAAAGAATTCGCAAAGCTGTTCAAAAAAAACATCGATGAAGCATTACTTTAATGGTTTACGTATCAAAGAAGCATGAATACTACAATTGCTGGGCCCATTCTTCAGGAAAAAGCTGAAGAGTATGAGAAAATGTTTAATGTTGCTGGATTTTCTTGCGATTCGGATTACACAAGTTTAAGACAAGACAAGATTAAACAAGTAATAATTTTAACTTGGAAAAAATAAAATCCACTATAATAGATGCTTTCGTTGATGTGGATAACGATCTTGCGATAAGTATGCCTGTCCACCAGGAGATTACGATGCAGATTGGTGGAGCTGAACAGCTTGTGAGCTATGAAGAAATATCGTTAGAAGAAATGCTCCCGACTTTTCATGATACCATAACCGGGATTAAAAACGTAAAACGATTTTTATACAGTAGAAGCTGTACAGAAGATGGTCTTTTGAGCGCAGCGCTTGAAATAGAAATGTATTTAAAACAAATTATTCTTCTAAATCGCCAAAAGCAAGCTAATATTGCAGACTTTTTTACAATAGGTTTTAAATTTTAAAAATGAAATTTTCTATTTTGTTCTTGCTTCCATCATTGTATGTATTTTGGTGTAATTTTGTCCGTGTGTATTTTTGTCAAGAACTAATAAAAGCTATAAAAATATAATTACATCTTATATGTATGACATTTTCATATTATATTGTATAGAAACAGATGCCAACTAAAAATATAATATAGACAATGGCATTGTAACATTCCTTTCTCATTAATTATACATGCAAATAAAAGTCTTTTGGGAAACCTTATTTACAATTTCCTGTCAAGAAAAAAAAAAGCTCAAGGAATACGCTGAATGCAGAAAAGTGTAAAGGTGACAGGAATTTTTATTACTTCAACTTTCCTTGCTGAATAGAGAGTTATGAAAAAGGCTTTCCGTTAATCAAAAGAAAATTCAGGTAAGCAATAAAATATTTTTTATTCAGCTAATCTAATATATATGTGATTGTTTTTTCTGTATAATTTATATAGATACAATATATTTATATAGTGTACAATACCTGTACCTGTCAAACCAGCTAGACTTTCAAGCAACATTATTTTTAGCAATAGTAACAAATTACATCAAAAAATCATTCTTTAGTGTGGTTTATGATCCAGAGAAGTCACAAGACGTTGTCGTCATTATAAACTTTTTGTGGTTGGAATTGGGGCATATGGATCTAGATGTTATATGGTTAAAACAAGATAGCGCTAAACCGCACGAAGATGTTGAAACTATTGATTTCTTACACACCTAATATCCAAAATGTATTCTTTTCTTAAAAGGCGATAAGAATTAGCCGAAATCCTGTCATTTAATACTACTAGTCTATTCTGTTGAGGAGCAAATTAATTATTTAACATTAATGTTCATACTTTCAAATAATTTGTAAAATTCAAATTTCAACAACTCAGTTTTCGAACAAAAATGAAATACTTATTAATTCAAAATAAATTTTTTTATTTACCTCTGTTTTACTAAATTTAAGTTTTCAAAAAAAAGTCCAGGACTATTCCAATAAAAAGTATTAAAATATCTCTAGATTATCGTAGTTAATTCTAAGAAACGAATGAACCGATATAGAAAGCTATTTTGGTAAATGATATTAATATCGATAAATCAAATGTTTTCAGTATTTTGATTTATTCCGTTTTGGATTAATGTTTTTGTATTTTTCTGTTTTTATTTACTGCATATTAAAAGTTGGCAGTAAGGATATACTACTATGATCCAGTATACTACTATGTATCCATGCATCTATTTGTTTTTTTATAGTTGATATGACTGTCCTTGACTTCTAACATACGTTTCATATTATTTTACTTGCCAATTTAGAAATTGTAGGGTTTTTTGTAATTAAAAAAAATGTGGGCAATTTCTTACGAGGGTTGTTGTTTATGTTATCTGGAATAATAAATAAAAACAAATATTTATCATTGAAAATGGTTTTTTCCAAATCTATGAAATGGTTTAAACCAATGAAAATGGTTTAAACCAATTTTCATAGCACTTTTTTCATTCCGATTGAAGTATCTCCAAAACATGCATTTTGAACGGATCAACCGTGTCTTCTGGCGTCGAAAATCGTAGACCACGTGGTTTATTCTTCACGGACGGGAACAAAAAGAAATTATTGGGTGCCAAATCGGGACTGTACGGCGGATGACCTATCAATTCGATGTTTTGACCGGTCAAATATTGGGTTATTCGGTCCGATGTGTGAGAGCTCGCGTTGTCATGGTGAAGATTGATCCTGCGTTGTTTATTCTTATTTCTTCAAATACTTCTGGCAAACAAATGGTTGAATACCATTTAGAACTGACCTTTTTACGATTCTCTAGTGTCTCCACTTATCCCAAAAAAACAGGCGACCATTTGCTTCAAAGTGCTTCTTGTGCGAACAATTTTTGTTGCGTCTGGCTCATTTTGAAGGACCCATACAGACTACTCCAAGATTCGTCACTTGTGTAGATGTTATACACGACTTTTGACGCACCACGATTGTATTTTTTGAGAATTTCTTTGTACCAGTGGACACGAGCCTTTTTGTGGGAGTTTTTCAAATATACGGATCCAATGTGCACAAATCTTTTTCACAGTTAAATGTTCATGTAAAGTCTCGTGTATGTTTATCATACCAATGCCCAGGAATGCCCTAATCTCACGGTATGTCACATGACGGTTTTCCTTTATCAGTTCGCGCACAATATGGATGTTTTCTGACCGATTTTGGATGATCTTGTTTAAATTCGTCCGTGAACGAACGACGGCCACGTCCACGAACGTATAAAACGTTCTGAGTACGTATACAGTCAACAATGTCAAACTTTACGATTTATATGTCAGATGGCGCCCAACAACACCATTGTTATCATTTTCGGATACCTAAATAGCAGCCCTCGAAAAATGGATTTGCATCTTCTTTCTTTGTACTGATATATTAAAAATATTAAGAAACTGTTACGGCGATGAAACTATGTCAAAAAAAGTAAAAAAAGACGAACAAGGACTTTAGAGATGGTAGAGGAGTTAAAGGTAAGCCTCGTTCAGAAAGACCTTTCGCGCCAACCTGTAAAGAAAACATTACCAAAATTGAGGATCTTGTCACCGATCACCGATGGAGTATTAGAGTATATTAGAAAAAGACTGTTGTGGCAAAACAATTCATGGTTTTTGTATTACAATAACGCACCATCGAACATCTGAAATTCAAACAAATACCGTTCTACAAGCACCATATTCACCAGATATGGGACCGTGTGACTATTTCCTGTTTTCCCGAATGAAGTGGACGTCATTTTGAATCCATAAAAGCCATCAGGGCAGTTGGTGTTAAAAGAAATATCAAAAATCGAGCATAAAACTGTTCCAAATACTGGAAAAAAAGTTGGAATAATTGACAAAATAACTTTGGATAAATAAATACTTACTTTGGATAAAAATTTGGATAACTTTGGATAAATAAATATATACTAATAAATACTGGTAACCTTACTTTTTGATTATGGCATACACGAAAATCGATATCGATTTTTGTTGTTGAATAAAAGACCTATATTGGTATGGATCCATATATTTTTTCTTCATAACATATACATTTATTCAATGGTTTGTATTTGTTCTTTAGAATCCTGTTGATTAAAATTTGACACAGTTATTTGAAACATTAATAATAATAATATTGCGAATATAAGAGTTGTTAATATTCTTGTCATTGATTTTAACATTAAATATATTAGAACAGTAAATATGTTATATAGTTAGACACCGGATTTTATTGTGATTCAGGCAACACACGATTAACATCAACATTAATCTAGTCGCAATATTATCGCTTTTACAAAGAAATGAAGAATATAGTGTAGATCCTGTTATAAGTTTGCAAACATTTATTTGGCTTGACACGAACACATAATAAAATTTTGATCAGGTTCACAATTAATTATTTCTATTTATTATATCTATTTCCCAGAAATTTCATCTGGGTGCATTTTTGACTATCCTAGAAAGCGTATAATATTTCCTTTTTACTAAACTATACATGGTAGTCCTTGCTGGGATATTTGGTTAATTAATACTGTTTTTGGTGAAATGGAATGATTTCGATACGTTCTCTTTAATTAATTTTTTTTAATGCTCCAAGATTTTCAATATAACAAACCCAATCCCAACATGGACAATGGCAATTAACTATAATGGAATCTAAACCGACCTTAGTTCATAAAGGTACATATATATCAATAAATATGGTGTTTTAGGCCTTTCTAGTTTGAAGTGTTTCCACTTATATATACATATACCTCCATGCCTGAGAGTCGTTTTATTTATCCAGTACTACTAATTACTATATAATAGTATAAATAGAACTATCTTATATTTACAATAAAACATAGACAATTCAAGAAGGTAAAAAATAGTATACGAAAAAATATATATCTATAAAAAATATGTAACCAAAAATATATTTTTTTTTCTAACTGAATCTATTTACATTTTAACAATATACTGAATAAAATCTCTTTAATGTCAACAGTATATAAAATCTCTATAGTAAAATTTCAAATAAATATATAGCTTTTCTTTTATATATTTATATTATTTCTCTAGATTTGTTACTTAGTTACCTCTTTCACTTTTTTAAATTTGTACCCTGTCATTTATTACTGTATATACACGGTATTTGAAAATACCCTGTATATGTTTATTGAAATTAGGTAATAAAATTAGCAACTTAATATAGAAAACAAAGTAAAGAGAAAGTTAACAAAGAAATGTTTATAATACTTACTGTTAAATTTATTTATTATTATATATTTAATACCTTATTCTACTGCCTAAAACTGTAAGTTTTAGGTCTTGAACTAAATCTATGCTGGCCAGCTTTTTTAGAATTGTACGCATCAATTGTGAACTTTTATATCAGTGTGCATCAGTAGGAATAAAAAGCACATTTAACAGATTACATGCAACACATTTAGAAAATCCAAATACTGTAATGACAAGAACATTATCATGCTCCTTACAAATCTGTCTAACACTGAGATGATGAAAAGGCAAATGAAGAAAAGCTGAGCATGTATTTGATAGTTAAACACTGAACGTGAATCAACATAAAACCTGTATGCTTAAAATAACCGAAACCAGAAAACTGGCCCAGGTGAAATATTCATTTACGGATTCGAATCAAATGATGGCTGAGTGACGGACAGTAGTGGGACTTCTGTTTCATCTCGGCGCATTTTTATCGGTGGTTTTTGGGTAAATCCCAGCTCGTTGACATGATTTGGAACTTGTCCTGTTTCAGAGATGAAGTCGATCTCGTTTATGCCACGTCTCATATCAATGAAACGTTTTTGAGACGATTCTATATCTCTTCTTGGCCGTGGTGTGCTTGGTCTGACATTGGAGGCGGTATTACGTGGTGAAAGTAAGCCATCACCATTGAATACATTTCCTTCTTTTTCGCCGTTTAACCAGTATGTTACTACCTTACCTTTCCCCTGTAAATAATTATTTTTGTCGTAGTATCTATTAAAATACATATACAGTAAATCTAAAAATAAAACAAAGACAGACTTGTTCACAAAATATTTTATTAGAACGAACAATGATCGTTACTATTATAATGTAGTTCTTGATGAAATACCTTCCATTTTCACCTACAATTTTTCTTGATTTGTATCTTTCATATGATGATTTAGTACAGAATGGTGATAATCCATCCTATTAGCTTTTGTTTCGGAAGCAACAGTAATCTTTACTTCAGAAAAACACAACATGTTTGTAGAGCGACTTATAGTGGACAGAAGCCTGTAGTCGTCTATATATAAATCATAACCTTTCGATTACTGTCTATTACCTGCCTTTGAGAGAAGACTGAATCTGTCAAAGCTAAATAGAAAATCTTCTTGGATACATTGTTTTCTATAATAAATTCAAGGTGTAGTTGTTGAAATTGTAGATTGTGAAAGGATTGTTCCACTATACAGCTCCGTGGTAGTAGCTAAAGAACATTTTTTAGTTGTCCAGAAGTTATCCAGAAGTTGTCCAGAAATCAGAACAAATTTAAGATAACTCACTCTTCTCAAGTTAAGTAAATATCTTTCCAATTCTCCAGAGTTTGATGTGTGTTGTTACACAGCTGTACTTAACATTACAAAGAGAAAACATGTTTGAAAATAAATGTTGTGTCTTGTAATAAATTGCTCTGTATTTTTGTGTATTTAAAATTCCAAAAGAGTCCTTGCAGAAATATCCTGTATAACTTTATATAAATTTTGGGCATCTTTGCGTTGAAGTCCTTCACGTTGATCTGTTCACTCGTATATAACGTATAAAAAATGTTAAGATTTATTAAAACAAATGCAACATCTGAGACAATGAACCATTAACATTGTTTTCAAGGTCTTCAGATTTAACACATGCTGAATTAAAAAAAAAAATAAACAGATGAAAAATTGTAAAACTTTGTTTTTTAAAAAAGATCTGTCGATCAAAACATTTTAAAAGCACTGAATATTGTAAACAAAAAATATATTTTTTTTTTATAATTACACATTGGTAATTTTCAATTTCATTAAATGTTTTGAATTCAAATGTTTCCAAATATCCTTGTTAAAATAAACTAATTAATTTTGTTTTTATTTTATTTCTGGAAGTGAAAGTAATTGTTTTGTACTTAATGATATCTATTTATATAGACATTCGGAACAATCAATACTGAAGCTATTCAAGCCTCAGCTGGGGTATTAAAAATAATTTTAAATGTCCAGAAAGTGATTAAGTTGCAAGTTTATTGAAAAACATCAACTAGTTTCATTTTGTTTAAAAACACATAAAAAAACCTTTTTTAAAAAATGGTCTGAATGTACACTCAGTGTCAAAATATTGAACGCATAATAGAAATTTCCAAAAATTTTAATACAATTTTTATTATTTTTTTATTATAGTGTTTTTGATTTGTTTCAAATAAGTTAAAATATTGGAAAATGGAAAAGTATATTTGATCTTGATCAGAATATAAAATATTTATTAGTAAATATTTTCTATAATTTTCTAGAGGTTTTATCAGTTTAATCTTGTGGATTTGTATAGAACAATATTGTGATTCATTGTGGAAGGTATTCTCCACAAGAAGAACGGCGATTAATTTTTTATGACACACAGACGGGATGAACTGTAAGCACATAGGACGCCGATTAAAACGAAGCTTTTCATGGATTACCAAGTTAATTCTATTTGGCAAAATATCCAAAACTCATCGTTCAACTGGGAGGCAAGAGAAAAAACACTATAAGATTGCAAGAGCAATTGCCGAGGAAGCCAAAGACAATTGATAAAAAAAAGTAGAAAGGAAATCATGAACCAACATTTTTAACAATTTTAATAATATTTTGAAAAGTCTAAAAAAATAATTGCTCTAAATAAATGCGCCTAACATTTTCACACAGAGTGTATCTACTAAAAGGTATTTAATCTATTAATTAAAAGGTTTTTGTCCGATAGGTTATGCAGCAGTGTACTTTTTAAATATTCAATAAATTTTCAAATTAAAGAAAACGATAAGATAGTTACTGAAAAAGTCAAAAAAGTTCTATTTATTTATTAATTAGAGCACCATTTAGAGATTAAAGGAATATTTCTTCGAGATAGTAAAACTTGTGGCTCTAAATTGAATAAACATGTATAAACAAATTAAATGCTCTTCGTTTATTTTCTCCTATGACAAAATTAGTAATACTCTGTCAAGATAATATGATCTAATATCAATATGAGATAAATTAATTCCTTTAAGATTAAATTTCCGTGTGTACCTCAATGTTTCTCGTAAACAAAGCTTTGTTTTAATTAATTAATTAATTAATTTAAAAGGCATAAAAGGGATTATCGTTATTATAAACGCAAACAACTGTTGTTGAAGGATAAGACGCTAAAGCGTAATTTACTTTTAACTGTTCAATATTACCTGAAAGCTACTTGAAAGAGTCTTGAGAAATTGGTGGAGTATCGTCAATATCAAATATTCCTTATTATTTTAGTACGTAGATAGTTCAAAAAGCAGATAGGTAAAAAAAAATTGGTTTGTAGAAGAATAGACGAATTGAAACATGAATTTGCTGGAACATTCATCGAATTTATCAGATTTGGTTCCGTCTGACTCTCAATTCTTCTCAAAACTCAAAAATTCCAATGAAGAATATATAATATATATATATATATATATATATATATATATATATATATATATATATATATATATATATATATATATATATATATGTATATATATATATATATATATATATATATATATATATATATATATATATATATATATATGGTGCAGCACTCCTTTGTGGATCAGACTTTAACGTGATAAAGGGGTTTAAGTAGATCAATGAAGCTTTAAGCTATGCTGTCTGAAGACTAAGCTCTTGGAAGGAATTTGCCAACCCGCATTGGACCAGCGTGGCAGATTACGGTCCATGCTTTCCACATGGAATTTCAATATATATATATATATATATATATATATATATATATATATATATATATATATATATATATATATATATATATATATATATATATAATTTTTTTTTTGAATTGGATAACCAAATATTTCTCATCGTTTCTTCTAAATTGAGATAAATATATTTATTTAAATTATATATTTATCCAAGCGATCTTGGATGAAGTTTTCATATGGTAAACTTACATTATTTGAAGATTTTTTCATTAATCTCAACAAATGACTCGGATAATGCATGTACTGAAACATTCCACGCAAGTTACAATGATTTTTGTTAAGTCTCCCCACAAATAACACGTTGGATGTTGACCTGTATCTGTCTGGTCACCGTCTTGGCAACCATTCTTCATTGTAATTTTAAAACTAATCACTCTTGTTAAAACACACTTACCCACCCTCTTGTTAAAACCTTTTGAAATTTAGTGACAAATGAATTTTTCGTAACTTTTTCAGGAAGAACTTGGTCGTTTGAAGGTCGCAAACACCAAATCACTTTTATTTCGATAGAATAATCGAGTAGATTGAATCATCTCCAGATTGTGCTAACTTGGTTAGCGAAACGCATGTCCAGAAGTTTTAAAAAAGTGCGAAGTTTTAAAAATCTTTGCGAGTTTACTATTTCTCAGCAAAGGTTCCAATAGAAGAATTGTCAACGCTAAAGATAAAAAAAAACATTTTTCGCACGACATTTTTGTAGTAAAGTTGAATAAATCGTACACTCTGCTTAGTATTATTACGGTGTTATTTTTATAGTTGGCAGTCGAGATCTGAAAATATCTGTTGAAGTATATAGAAGATGACATGTGTGACAGTTGTTTAAACTGTCAAAACTTGATAAAATATTTTCCAGTATAGGAGTTGTAGTTCCTACCAACTATAACTGCAATATCAAGCTAAAATTTAATGAAACCAGCAATAAATAAACTTATTTAAAACGGAATTGTTTTTTTTATAATGTATTAAATTTCTTGTTAGATAAGTAGTTTGGAATGTATAAGCGATTGAAAATTATAACGAAATCAACAAATCTCAAATGTCTCAAAAATCGTTGAGAATCGGACTGATGTGGAATAAATTTAGATATTTTTGAAAAGAATATTCCATTGAATGCAATTTTCATTTCCAGGATTGATAAACACATTTAAATAAATTAAAGGGTCTACCTTCATTTCCACCTCTCCACGCAGTTCCACATCAAATTTCCCTACTTTGTCCAGTATGGCCTTTGTGGCCCAACTAATATGAATTTTTAGAGGCTGGCCATTCTGTTCCATTCTGGATGCGGTGTTTACTGTGTCCCCGAAGAGGCAATAACGTGGCATTTTGTGTCCCACCACACCAGCTACAACTGGACCACTGTGAAGCCCAATACGTAAACGCAGTGGCGTGTTGGGTCTGTGGGGAATTTGAAATTTCTTCACTGACGTTAAAAGGTCAAGGGCCATGCGGCTGATCTCATAGGCGTGCTTTAGTCCGTTCGGTTCAGGCAGACCTGATACAACCATATAAGCATCCCCAATTGTCTCAACCTGTAAGAGAACATTCTAATTACGCGATATACGTAAACATTAGGTTTCGTAATATGAAATGTTGAAAGGAAATAAATTAAAATAAATATAGAAACAATTTTTACATTACAATTTGCAATTTTAAATTGTTGTTAGTTTTTTTTTTCCACTCAAAATTCAAACCTTCTAGATCGTACACAGTTGATTGAAAAGAAACCTTATGGGAACTAAAACTATACACATAAACATAACCAAAACTATAAATATTCCTTCTTCAGTATTAAAGTGACTGAAAGAAGCGGTGAAGTTAGGACAATTTAAGACATTATTCTAAAAAAGTTTTGATGCGGCTGACGCCGTTCGTTACAGATGATTCAAAAGGTTCCGGGAAGGAGATATGGGTCTTGAAGATAGGGAAAGATCAGATGCTAAATCTAATAAAAACAATAGACACAAAGAAACTGAAAATTCGATGACGCTAAATTTGGATTTTTTTTTTCTCTAAATCCAGCCTGGTTTGGAGAAACTCCCTATTGAGTTACAGGAGTTCTTCCTGCATTGTCCAGCCACGTTGACCTCCATACTTGTAATTGTTAGTCATTTTTTTGTACGATGGATAACAGAAGGTTCAAAGGAATTCTTATTGTTATATCCAAATATTTGCTCAAAATATGCTCGCTGGAAAGAAATTTCGCTCCATGAAGAATTGCTGAAGCTGAAGGATACGTTGAAATGATTGTATTGCTCTTCAAGGAGAATACATTGATGAATAAAGTCAAAATTTGAAAAAACTGTGTGTTTTATTTGTCAGACCGGGGACTTATTGACTTATGTGTTATAAAAAGCCCTTTTCTGGAAAAAAATACAGCATCAAATGCGTATTTAAGTAATATGAAAATTATCTCAGTTTACCCAATGCGGTAGAAAACCAACATTTTATATTTTACGACCTAATAATTACATTTTTTTTCAATCTTTCATCAGCAAAAAATACCTTACTATTGAAATAGATGTTGCGTGTGGACTTTAATAATGATAACATCTATTTTATAAACCGTAATAATTTTAATGTAGTTTTTCCAATGAAACACACATTTGTACGACAATGCAGGGGTCTAAAATAACACAAGTAAATAGAAAACGGTATTTTAGTACCTTGTAAACTTCATAGTGTTCGACCCTTGAATCAAACAATCCATACAAATTGTTCAAAAGATCGACGACTTGTAATGGAGTACTTTCAGCAGACAAAGCAGTGAAACCAACAATGTCACTAAAATAGATAGTGACTGAATCAAAAGCTTCAGCTGTGACGGACTCGCCCATAATAAGTTGTTGGGCAACACTTTTTGGGAGAAGCTGATATAGCACTTCTTCGCACTTCCTTTTTTCTTCCAAGTAATCTTTGGTTCTGTCTTGCACCAATGCTTCTAAGTTGTTTGCATATTGTTCCATTCTGGTTAGAAGGTTGTCCAGAAGATTCATGTCATTCTCTCTGTAAATGAGAAAAATATATATGTAGAGGTCAGCTTTTCTACACTAATGATTTTTTTTTAGACTTTCTCGCTATTTGATGTGGTATATATATATATATATATATATATATATATATATATATATATATATATATATATATATATATATATATATATATATATATATATATATATATATATATATATATATATCCTAAAGCTTCCTAAAGCTCCAACCCTTCGTCCACGTCGCAGGAAGCGGACAACGGCTGAACCCGAGCGTTTATTTCGAGAACAGACGGCTAACAGGGCTCTGGCAGAAAAGAACCCTGGTCGCGTCTGCAGTGGCAACCACCGGAAACCTGGTCAGCGTCTGTTCACCCAGAGAACTGTACAACACGCTCCAGGAACTAACAATCCCTGGTTCTAAACTTTCAGCGGAAACACTGAACCCATAAGCTTATAAACAATCATGACTCTTGCAAGTAATAACATTAATACCCCAGGTGGTAACCAATCCACCGGTCCACAGACGATAGCCGGGTGCTCGGATTCTGGGTAACCTGGACTTTCACGATTTCAAAAAAAGTCTGAGCTTTCCGGCAAATTTCTACACAAAACTCCTACATACGTTGGCACTTTCAACATCAACACGCTAATCCAACCAGGAAAACTTCACAACCTAACCCCAGAACTTAACAGACAAAAGATACTTGTGCTTGCCCTACAAGAAATACGCATCACAGATGAGAAGACGGTGGAGTATCGCATATCCAAAAAGCAGGACAGATAAACGAGTCGCTAGGGGTGCTCCGCTTCTGGTCATGGCCTTTGTGGTACACAAAGAGATAGTTAACTCTATTATGGAAATCAGTCCCATAAACAATAGATTAATGACAATGCGCATACAGTGCGCTAATAAAAAATACACCATGATCAACGTACATCCTTCCACAAGCGGGGACAACAAGATAAACTTCAAATTATGGGCAACATTAGAAAAGATAATGGCAAAGGTCCCAAAGGATGACATCAAAATTTTACTGAGCGAGTTTAACGCACAAATTGGCAAGGAAAAAAACCATCAGAAAACCGTAGGCAAATTCCCCGGTCATAAATTCACCAACAAGAACGGCATCATCAAGACTCATCGAACTATGCAAAAAGAATAACCTGAAGATCATGTCAACATCCCTCAGAAAATCTCCACGAAAATAGAAGACATGAAGATCGCCTATACAACAAATTGGTGAATTCCAGATAGACCACGTTGTGATCTCATACCCACATCAAAGAGAGATCCATGATGTTCAACTCCGCAGGGGCGCAAACATCAACTCAGATCACTACCTAACACCAATCAAAGTCAAGTTCACCCCAAGGAGAATTCATCAAAAGAAGGCACGCTACAGAAATTCGACACGAAAAAGATCAAGGAATTCAACATAACAGAGGAATGCGAAAAGGAACAGGCAGATACATGAGAAAAATTACACAAAAAGCACAGGAACTGATTCCATTGAAAAAGAACACAAAACACCCTTGGGGGGACTCAGAATGCGAAAGTGCATTGCAGCGACGCTCTATAGAGGAGAATTTCCGCAATTCGGTAGACTTTTATAGGTCGTTCGCAAAACAAATCTGTGGGCACACTATTTCTCTGATCTCCACAATTGTCCCGAACTCGACACAAGATTGACTGCGGGAACTCACGCAAATTATCACGAACATCTGGCAAACAGAAAAATTACCGGATGATTGGAAATGTGCTCTTATACATCCGCTACACAAGAAAGGAGACAGAACAGATATGAACAACTACAGAGAAATCTCCTTACTACAAGTCACTTACAAAATCTTCTCAGGATGCCTTCTCTAGAGAACACAGGAACAACTAGAACACAAAATTGGCGAGTACCAGGCAGGCTTTCGCCCTGGTCGATCATGCACTGAACAAATATTTAATTTAAAAACAATACTGAAATACAAAGCTATCAGGAACGTCCCAATCATCTGCACGTTTGTGAACTTCAAGAAAGCATACGATTGCATCGACCGAAAATCTCTATTCAACATTCTAGAAGAACAAGGACTGGACCCCAAAACATTACGATTGATCAAGCAGACACTGACCGACACAGTCTCTAAAGTGAAATTTATGGGAGAAATTCCGATCCCTTCCTGATTAAAACCGGAGTACGCCAAGGTCTGCGCCTGTACTTCAACCTGGTCTTGGACAAAGTCATAAGGGAATGGGAAAAGGAACTGAAAAATCAAGGACACTGGAAACCAATACGACTCGGACGAACCAAAAACAATATAGAAATCTCACGCCTAGCCTTCGCGGACGACCTAGCCATACTCGCAGACAATGAAACAAGGGCAACCAAACAGATAGAAAATTCTCAAGAAAATTTGATCACCAAATACGGCAGATAAAAAGGGTCACACATTTCAGATATCTGAGCGACATCCTCGAACCCACAGGAGGAGAGAAGATAGCACAAAAGACTCGATTACAGAAGATGAAGAGGGCATACGGCAAGACACACAATATCTACAATAAGAAATGCATATCCACACACACAAAAATAAGACACTACAACAGAGTAGTCAAACCAGAGGTACTATATGCAAGCGAAACACTTACACTCCACACAAAAAGCGGCAAAACATACTAAAAGAAGAACGCAAAATTATGAGGAAAATTCTCGGCCCAAAACTAACAGAAGAAGAATACAGACTATATTCCAGGAAGACCACGGCGAGAATGTCCAACGTAGCGGCGGACATAAGAAAAAGAAGGTTGAAATTCTATGGACATATCAGAAGACTCACCAACCGACAAGACTTACCAACAAAATTCTTACATACATACAAAACTTACATAAATACGCAAAAGTCAGAACTGATCTGGGAAGGGCAAAAATGTATCCGACAGAGATTGAGGACAGAAGCAACTACAGAAACAAAATTTACATGTGCAACGTCGCATCAGAGAGCGAAGTTTCAAGGAGATCGGAGACAAGGAGAGAAAGAGGATCCACGGAGAGAGGATGAGAGAGGTGTGGAAGATCAGAAAGAATACTCAAAAATGTGTCGGAATGCTTTGCGTGATCCAACCGAGTCTATACGCACCTAATAATAATAATAATATATAGCGATTATCAATTTTCTTGGGGTAGCGGTCTGGATTTTTTTATGAAACTTTTGTTTTACAAACGCCGATCTTTCGGAAATTTATTGTTTCGTTTTTCAAGGCTGCAATACAGAGTTGGATTATTTCAATTTGTTCACATCTTATGGCTAATGAGTTCTAATAAATTATTAGTATTAATTATAGGATCTTTTTTATTTGTAACATTAATTAATTAATTTTTATTATAACTTACGTGCAAAGCAAGTTCTATTTGGCTTAAGTTATTAAAAACATCAGGTCACTGTTTTGTTTGTCCAATATTGTTGCATTAAAATTTTATGTATGTATTCAAGGTATGATGTGAAAATCATGATTTATTATTACATTTTAAAAACACGGTTAATCGAACGAACACACGGCGTGAAATGGGATTTTATCGATATTTGCGAATTAGACTGCATTGCAACATAATTTTTTTATGGATGGATGTGGAATTGTTGGCAGATTAATTTGATTTGTTGACTGTTGTTAATAGATACGAATAAATAATGATGAGATCGTCTACGTCTCGTTGTTTGTTAAAAGACGTGTTGTTTAAGTGGATTTCAACCATTTCCAGGAACCGCCTTTTGTTATTATTACTTTCATGACATATAATTTCAGTATTTTGAAAAATCATGATGTGGTTAGTTTGAATTCTGCTCAAGCACAGGTTTTTTTTCCAATCTATAATCACTTTTATGTCTGGTAATTCTGTCTTGCAATACTGTTGATGTTTGTCCTATATAAGTTCGGTCACAGTTATTACGCTCAATTCTATATATTACATTAGGTTTTTTAAATGTATCGTCTTTATCTTTTGGGTTGGACAAAACGCCTCCCACAGTAAGTATGTGCTTCCCACATATTTTTATATTAGTTTGTTTAGTGAGAATTTTCTCTAATTTAAATGTGAGATCTTTAATATATGGTAACAAGAAATAATATTTAGGCCGAGCATCAGCTGAACTGGCGTCAATGCCAGGTGCATTTTGAGAATCTGAAATTGCATGATCATTCTGTGTCAGGGAGCGTTGTTGTATTCCATTTCCCCCGTTTTGTGATAAATTCTGGTATTTAGTTGAAGTAGAATTGAATAAGAATCTATTGATGACCCAACCCGGGTAAACGTTTTCTTTAAGGATAGCTTCAATTTTTTAAGGTTGTTTATAACGTAAGAGGGATGACATATTTTCTGGATTATTTGTCTTAATCCAATGATTAAATTTATTTTCATTTTTGTTGTGTGATATGAATGGGAATTCATATATCTGCCGGAGTAGGATAGTTTGGTATACCAATCCAACTTTATAATATTATTCTTAGTCCTTATGACTTTGGTATCTAGAAATGGAATTGTTCTGTCTTTCTCAGTTTCTATTGTAAATTGAATACTGCGATTGTAACTGTTGAAAACGTGTATAATGTCCTAATATTTATCTTGGAGTACTGCAGTAATAATGTCAACAACACATTTCTTTTTAAAAAAGGTAATTGGTATTGCAGTTTAGCAATGCATTCGTTAAGTGATATATATATATATATATATATATATATATATATATATATATATATATATATATATATATATATATATATATATATATATATATATATATATATATATAAAGAGTTTAAGGGATAGTACTTTCGTAAATTTAACCAACGATTCTTCACATCATGTGAAAGAAAAACTTCCTTACAAAAAGGGTTAAAAACCTAAAGGTTTCCGTGGACAAAAATTACAAAATGAATAAATTATCAATCGAAAAGCTATGATAAGAATTATCATTTTATACAAATATGCAAAAAAACAACATTGTTAATTTAAATTTAGAATCACGCTCTACATCAGCCCTGCAGGATGTGGCAAGGTTGCAATATCACCACTATAAAGATTGTTATTTCAAAATTGCGACTCTCAGTGCATCCATTTTAATTTGATTTATAACCAAAATGAATTATGTATGCGAATACACGATATGCTTCGTGTTTACAGAGAAGCTCTCTAAATAACCAAGAAGCTAGGCGTATTTACGAGCAACGACACCCTGAAAGGCTGCTTTCAGCTCAGTAACTAATTGTCCAGGTTTCTCAAAGACTTTTGGATATTGGCTAGTGTGGTTTCAAAATTTCAAGAATGTGGGCGAGAGCGAGAAGTCGGTCCTGAAGTCTAAGGACAATTTTTACATCTTGTTGAAGAGGATTCTGCCAGAAATACTCGAAGGTTGCGCGATAAGTTGGAGTTTCCCATTGGATTGGAGATCAATTCAATATTTTATCAACCGACGAAGCTTCTTTCACCAGGAATGTGATGGTGGACATTTTGTACAGTTAATTTAATAAAAGAATTATTTTTTTTAATGTGACGTGAATCCGATAAAATGTATTATAGTGTGAAAAATTAGTGCTAATTTTAACTTTGGTATTAAAAAACAAGAATGTCTTCCTTTTTTTTTACAAAACAAACCATTACACCGTTTACACTGTTACCATTTACACTGAAACGCTATAAAAATATTAGACTTTACTTTCAAACGGGCTCCACCCATCCCTTCCATTGGAGGGCACATGTTTCGTCTCTTGATGTTTAGACTCTTCAGGGCACCGACATGTGCTCTCTCGTCAAGAATAGGAAGATCCCATTCACAGTCAACAACCCATACTTTTCGGCGAATGCCTGAAGAGTTTAAACATCAAGAGACGAAACATGTGCCCTCCAATGGAAGGGATTGGTGGGGCCCGGAGGTGGACGTTTGACTGAAAGGGTTTCGGATGGGCAATTTGGAAATAAGCGGTTTTCATGTATTTGGAACTCTAAGACCGTCGTCCCTCTTGTTTAAGCAGTCTGGACGTTTTTCGATCTCAATTATTTCACGAATTATGCGGGGTTTGTAGGAATATATAGGTGCGATTACTTTGGTCTTGTCGAAATCTATTTTGTGACCCGTTTGAAAATGATGTTCTGCTAAAGTCGAGGAGAGGTCAGATTTTCGAACGGCGAGAGAATGCTCGTATATGTGGTTTTGTATACGTCTATCGTTTGGTATCGGTCAAACCAATATATATATATATATATATATATATATATATATATATATATATATATATATATATATATATATATATATAATTTCAGTTAAGTTAGAAAATGTAGCACAATACAATCTTTTGAAATAGATAAATATTTTTTTCGTTACTTGTTTAAATTGGATTGGCATTAAATGTTGTCTAAAGAACGGATTTTTTTGTGACCATTTAAGTGGTCAAGCTATGAAGCTTTGTCAAAAAAAATTGACAAGCGGTACAACAATTTTAGTGATGGTAGAGAAACAGCTGGAGATGAACTTCGCCATCGACCTTCTACGTCAACCAATAAAGAAAAATTACTAAAATCAAAGATTATGTACTGAATAATCGTCTATAAAGTATTAGAGTCTATTGAAACAGAACGTTCAGATTTGTGGCAAAACAATTTATGGCTTTTACATTATGATAACGCACCATCGCCAAATCAAAGGAATACCATTCCACAAACACAATATTCACCAGATATGTCACCATGTGGCGTTACCCTGTTTTCTCGACTGAAGAAACCACTTCATGGATAACGTTTTGAGTCCATATAAGCTATTCAAGAAAGTTTCCTGGTCGTTTTGAAGGAAATATCAGAAATCGAGTATAAAAACTGTCTGGAAGACTGGAAAAAAACGTTGGAGTAAATGTATTGTGAGAGGGGATTACTTTGAAGGAGATAAAATAAAATTCATATGAATAAATAAATACTTTGTGCTTTGAGCACAAAAAAAAACAATAGAGTTACAATATATGTGCAGAATAACGTCTACATTCTTCTCCCCTGTTTTTATTATGGATTAAATTTCATTAAAACCTCTCTGAAAATCAAAAGCTGATATTATGTTGCGGTTGAAGAGGCAAATTTTCTCCCGGATTAAAAAATACGGTTAATATTTTTTGTTTTATTTTCAAAAGAAATTGTTGTACAGAAGTGAGCCTTGAAAAATCGATCTTTCCTAAGCAGGAGACTGCGAAAGGATAGAGGAATATTATAATTTTTCTAAAAAGAATACTCTAGGGTATGCGAGATGGTGGATTATCTTAAATACCTTGAAGTTTAATCACGTCAGGTAAGAAAATGGAAGGCTTAGCTGAAAATTTGGTATACGGAAGCTTTGATTATTCATTCTGCATTGAAGTATACTTTATCAGGGAAGTTAATTATAAATTACATCTTCTATAATGTAGTTGTATTTTTTTGTTCAAACTTCAAAGAAAAATATTTACGCCAGTTAGCTAGGGAGATAGTTTATTAACTTAGCTTTATAACTTAACTAGATATTTTCATAAATAGAGTTTTGTTCTACAAATTTGTTTTTGTGCACGTCATCTAAAGGAAAATGACTGGGAAAATAAACCTAAAATTTTAAAAGTGTTATTTTATAAAATCCCAAAAGTCTGTCTGTAAATATTTAGTGTGCCTCTTACAAAGCATTAAAGTCGGGGACTAAAACGTAGGACACCGCATGTTTTTGCGTTTTTTCACATTATTCTTCAATATCATTGTTCTCTTGTTCCCTGTCTCAATTTGTTTACAATATAGATTAATAAATAGTTCTTTTTTTTAGTATATCAATCGAACTTTACTATATCGAACTCAAACGAACTATGAGTTTGCGCGCCTCTGGTGTTAAAATTATTCATTGTAGTTTGGCAAACCATGGGACGTTTAACATTAGATCAGCGATTGCAAATTGTCGAAATTTTTCACATCGTGAATTTGAACTTCGTGATGTATTCGTCAAATTACCGACAAATTCCGAATGCATTTTACGCTGCTCGATATTAAAACAGAAATAAGACAAAAACTGTGCGTTCCGAAAAAAAATATAGCCGCTGTTGCTGACAACAATGGATTTATTGAAGGAGCAATTCGGTGAGAAAATTATTTCGAGAAACGGACCTGTTAATTGGCCATCACGGTCATGTGATTTCACGCCTTTAGATTATTTTATTTGGGGTTATAAATCAGCATATATTGACGCCTTGGAAGCCAATATAATTCGGACAATTACGGGAATAAGACCCCAATTGTTTGAAAAAGTTGGTCGGAAATTGGCTTGACAGAATGCGCTTTGCCAGAAGAAACCGCGGTGGGCATTTGTCCGAAATTGTTTTCGAACATTAATTTTCATTGAGTGATATTTCACATAAAATAAATAGTTTCAAGGCAAGGCAAGCTTGGACGCACCAAAAATCGCCCTCTACAAGAAGGCCTGGAACAAAAACAAAAGAAACTGGAAAAAAAACAGAGGTTATTGATTGTTTTGTCCGTTACTGGGTGATAGTTCAGTTTTTAAAAAACAGAGGTGTCCTATATTTTTTTCTCGCGTCTTATAAGCCTCATTCGAAGCCTGCCGGATATCCAAAACCAATAGAATAACTGTGCTATAATCTAGAAGTCACACGAGGTTAAGCCATGCAAATATGGAGGGTGGTAAAAATACCACGACAGTTTTTTAAAGCAAGATATCGTGTATTATCTTATTTTACTCACTTTCCCCCTTTACCACTTGAATTTAAGATATATTAAAGTAAATATTTCTCTACAAAAATAAACCTGGCTACAATCCAAAATTACTCGCATCTCTGCGGCAGATTAAATCGGAAAATAATTCGAAAATTATATGACTAAGCTTTTACAAGATCCATAAAGTCTGTAGTATGCGATTCTTTTAGAAAGAAAATTCCTTTTAAAGTAAAAACATAACAGTGAAACTTTCTGGTTTATTTTCCCAGAGAGAATCGTTCTGCGGGTCAAAGACCCACAGAAAATCGATTTTTCCAAAGCAGTAAACTTTGTTAGTTGGACACGAAACAATAGAGTTTTATAATTTTTCCAAAAAGGGTTGGTTGAGATTCTCATTATTTTGAAGTTTAGCCAGATATAGAAGTTTACATCTTTTGTAATGTGGTAATCTTTTCTTCCTATTTTAAAAAATAACTTTGATACTTGTTGAAAATTTTTATAACTGTTGGATTAATGTAAAATTTCCTCTCATTTTTTTCTCCATATCTCCAATAGATAAAACGTCTCAGGTTTCTGACTAAAGAACTGGTATAGTGCGTTTCGAGATATATCGTTTACCGATTGGCTGCAACAACCCCTGCCTTAACGAAATCCGGCAAAGTAGTAACAAACGTAAACAGGGCCGGGCCTAATAAAATTACAGATAAAAAAATATAAAATTAATTTTATACCCGGTTTAGTAGTTTCGAAATATTTTAGTTTAGTTCGCATTCTTTACGTAAACAGTGCAGTTCTATAATTTCGATCGTAATTTTTGTTATTCCAAAAGTGCTAATTATTCCTCTGTAGCGTTCTTGGCAAGATAATGATGATAAAAGAAAACATTTATCGCCCGATGCTAAGCAAATTGTTAAAAATGTGTATGTTTCTTTATTGAATAGAGGTCGTAATGTAAATGCAGCATCAGCAGAAACGCCTGCATTAACGAAAACTCCATTGTCTACAGTTAGAGATATTGTGACGAAGCCTAGAAAGTCTGTAGTTATTCTGGTAAAAGCAAATGTGTTGACGAAAGCGACAAAGACTTAATTCGAAGCAAGATTTATACTATGTATAAAGAGCAAACTGTGCCTACATTGCATTCATTGCAACAGACTAAAAAAGGTTGAAATCAACATTCTTTGCAGCAAAACTAGCCTACGGAAAATATTATCTAAAAATAGGTTCTGCATATTGGAGTATTAATAAAAGACAAATATTAATGGAATCACAACGATTGCGACGATGGCGGTTTGACTACTTAAACTCTATAAAAAATACAGATTAGAAAATCGCTCCATTATCTACCTTGATGAAACATTGTTCGATACACATGAGGTGCCAGCAAAAGGATAGGTAGATACATCAAGAAAATGCCAAACCAAAGCCCCAGCGAACTAGCGAAAAATAATTACAATTTTACATGCTGGTTCCGAGGATGGACAGGTTCCAAATTGTTTACGGTTGTCCTCCGAAAATATTAAACATTCATCTTTGAACTACCATGACGACACCATAGCAGAACTTTTTGAAGATTGGTTTATAAATAGCCTTTTGCCCAATGTGCATAAGGAAAGCTTAATTGTAATTAACAATGCTAGTTATCATAACAGTCAAAAAAATTAAAGTTCCTAATGCAAATAACAGGAAATTCCGAACTATATGTTAAAAAAACGATATATACTTCGAAAATAGATATAAAAAAATCTTCTAGAATTATTAAAGATATTTAATATTCAAAAGGAATATGTATGTGATACCATTGCTGCCGATATGGAACATACGGTTTTACGCCTTCCTCCGTATTACTGTATTTTTAATCCAATTGAGCATATGTAGCGTCAGGTAAATCTAATGTTAGAGCACAAACATTTCTCCGACTCTAAGTGCAACTGCTGCAAAATTAATTAGGAAGGTTGTAGATAGTATTCCCATAGAAAGTTGGATAAATTCGATTAACTATGTTATTAAAATAGAAGATTCCTATGCATCATTTACTAATCATGTAGAACCACTTATTATTAATGTAGATCAAAGTAATAGTGAGAGCGAAAACGAATTAAATGTATAACTAAATTTAAATTAATAATTTTTATTGTACTAATAGATAAATTTATTTATTTGTATTGTACTAATAAATTCAAAATACACAAACCAATAAACAATGTTTTAGTCATACATAATAATAATAATAATAATTTAATCATAATTTAACAATATTTTATTTTTCCCAAAATTATTCAGAAGTTAAACCACTCCGACACCTTTTAAGAAATTAGGCATATTTTTATTGAGATTTATAGGGGCAATTAACATTTTGCCGAAAGGTAACGAAATATCTTAAAACGTACTATACAAGTACTTTTTCAAGTCTTCCAAGAAAGTAAAGTTTTTATAATCTAAGCTGTTTTGAAGCGATCTAAGTAAATGGTAGTCGGAAGGTGTAAGGTCGGGAGAGTACGGTAGATGGACCAAACCATCCCAGTCAAGTTGCAAAAATTAGTGTCGAGTGGTCAAAGACACGTGTGCTCTCATTGTCTCGATGGAAAGCAATGTCCTTTCGGTTGGCTAATTCAGGCGTTTCTGGTCGATTTCTCGCTTTAATCCACCTAGCGGCGAATAGTATGTCTCCGAATTAATGGTCTGCTTTTCAGATAACAGCTCATAAATGATTCTCTTCTATTTTCACGAACATAACGAAACTTTCTTCGTATGTTAACTGGCTTTTGCGCTGGTTGAAGGAACATCTCCGTGCTAAAACTATAATCTCGTAAGCTCAACATTATTATACACAATCCATTTTCTATCAGTCGTAAGCAGACATTTGGTGTTTCAAATTTTTCTCCATTAATTCATATGGCACCCACACATCGGCTAACCATTTCAAGTAGACGTAATAGCCTGATCCTTTTGCGTCTATCAAGCCTTCTTGCCACTTCGAAAATAAAAATGCATAATGTCGTAAATGCTGCTTTGTATTCTGTCGTATTTTCTGCACTTTTTGATACTTATAAAATGAAAAAAACACGATGACTTAAATCAAAACATAATAATTGAAGTATTCTAATAAAATATATAATAACATCTAATAAAATATATAATAACACATCTAATACCAAAAATGGGACAAACTTTTGCATTAACCTAACCAATTTATAAAGTTCCGTTATTTTTCTGACATACTATGTATACATCCTTTATCTGTGTCTACTTTTTTTAAGACTGGAAAGTTTCTTTGGTGATCGACATGTTCACAATAAAAATTCTTCTATTTTTATTAGTTCAGATAATATTTTTAATAGATTAAATCATCTCCTGACGATGCTAACATGGTTAGCGAAACGTGCGTCAAGAAGTTTTAAAAAGTGATTTGGTGTTTAGTGGTAAATCTCTCCGAGTTTAATATTTTCAAGTTTCATAACATTTTTGATTTACTGAGTTTTAAATTTTAATCCAATTAGACTCGTAAAAAATGCATCTGGATGTAATCGAAAATTACTCGAGTAGTTGAGCTGGATTAAGAGAAAAAACAATCTAAAAATTCTATGATTATAATTTTATAAAATCCATAGAGATGGTCTGAAAATTTAATCTTTATGATTTGCGATTTTTTAAAAAGAAAATTTCTCTTAAGAGACCCATCTGATGGGTTAAAAAAAGTTTTCTTTGCTTTAATTTAAAGTTTATACCTTCGAAAATATGTGTATAAAATTTTAGGTCAAAATTCCGAAAATTGAGTTTTTATTAGTGAGAGCAGGTATTCCGACTGTCCTTGTTCGGAGGTCCGACTAAACTGCCACGTCTTTGTTGAAATAGCCTTATATATTTCAGCAATAACATTGAACGAAGGTGCACAGGTCACCCTAAAAATTATGGACTTAATGGGCATCAAAGTTGGACGGACACTCTACTCTTACTGCGCCGACCGCGAAACTACCCGGGTGAAAGCTGCTGAGAATCGTACGCAATGGTTCGCATTGCATCGAATTGTAATCGCATCATATGGTTCAGGACTCGATAGTTTGATGTAAGTATAAATATTTTAGAAGATACACGATTTTATAGTAAGAAAAATCGACTGAAAAATTTAAAGGTGTTTTTCTCAAAACGACTCAAAACGACGTCAAACTGGTCGCACAGATAACTCGAAAAATTTATCAATTGATTTTCAACTTTTTTTTTTGTTTTATTCGTCTTTACAATAGCTGTGGTTAAACGTAGCTGATTTTGAAAATTTTGATTTTTATTATTTTTTAAGACTACTTGAATGCAAAAAGGGCAACATAATGAAAACATTTTCCATCGATCGCCATTTTATCAAAAAAAATCGTACGAAAAATCTTATAACGATAACTACATTCATACAGATTTTAATGCAATTTGATTTTTTTTTAGATCGAAAAATCGATGCGACCGTGGAGGGAGAATTTTTTTTAAGACTACGGCAAAGCTCGTAACTTTGTAACAATTTAATATTTTTCAATAAAAATTTATATAAACTAAATTGAATATAGACTTAATAAAATAATAAACCCCGATCCCCATATTCCTTAATTATCCCGGAGAAAAAAATTCCCGAAAATCGCTTACTTTTTCGGCCGTTACAGTGGCTATCTCCATTAGCATAAAGATATTATAGAATTTTCTGTTTCATTTTCCGGGATAAAATCATTGTGTAGGTCAAAGATCAACGCAAAATCGATTATTCCAAAGCAGCAGACTAAGCTGGATACAAAAGAATGAAGAATTATATTTTCCAGAAGAGATTAAGTAGTATTTTAAATATTTAAAATTTAGTCATGTCAGGTAAGAAAATGAAAGGCTTGTCTGAAAAGTTTTGTTTATGAAAGTTTTGATAGTTCATTTTACCTTACTTAATAAGGAAAATTAATTATAAATTTCAGCTTCTATAACGCATTTGAATTTCTTTTTTTTATGTTGATACTTTGTTAAATCTTATAATGTACTTTTTCATAGCTTTATATAGAAATTTATATACAATGTGCATCTTTCATATTTCTTTTTTCGTCAAAAATCATTATATGAATGGTTGGGGCATTTTCTTGATGGAAATTCATACGAAATTGTATAAATAAAACCAAATTGTCTAATTTCCACTTATATTTTTCTCTAAAATATAACGCGTTTCACTACACTGTAACTTCTTCAGATGACTGACTATTGTGACAAATAGTAGGTACTATGTAATTAAGTAATTTTACTTAATAATGTTTTTAATTAATAAATAATGTTTTTTCTGGGATTTCCCTGAACCCTTACTCAGACTGTTTTTTGACATTTTTAATAACGGAGAACGGTTGAAGTATATTTGGTCGTTAAGGACATCTGACATCTACTATATTGTTAATATCTGTAAGTGGAGGTGTCACGGAGTAAGCGAGACAGCAAACGTCTGCTTCTATGTCTTTTTTTACTACTCGACCAGTTGTGCGCAAATGTCGCGGCAAATATACGTGACATAAAAACATAAAAATATGCAATTTGACGTATGTCTATAAGCATACTCAATTCTCGGACATGCGCATCAGACTCAAAGTAGTAGTGAGAGAAACAGACGCATATATGTCTGCACCGTGATGATTTCGCCGATCTCCAGGCCTTGCTAGCAATATAGTAGTATTATATATATATATATATATATATATATATATATATATATATATATATATATATATATATATATATATATATATATATATGTTTCTGACGGTTTATTTCCAAGCATTCTAGTAAATTCAGTTTGTAACCTTTATTTTCTATGTGTAAAATTTTAAAATCATTATTAAATGTATGTTTTTCTTTAATAAGATGTTACGCGTATGTTGGGTTTATTTTATTATTTAGATAGCTGCGATTGTGTTCTGCGATTCCGAGTTTAAATGATCTACCTGTTTGTCCTATATAAAATTTATCGCACAACCCACCGTTAATTTGGTATATGCCTGATTTATTGTTTTTTCCCGTTTTTTGTATATAGTTTTTAAATTTTTTTCTGAAAGAATTGCTGGTTTTAACGGCTACATTTATATTAATGCTGTTAAGACTTTTTAAGTTTTTCAGATATATGTCCATATTAAGAAAGAGTTTTAAATCTAAATTATTTGATATCAATCCTAGGGTAGGCTTCCGAAAGCTCTTTATGTTTCTGTTTTTTTTAGAGACTATTTTATCCACTATTGAAACTGGATAGCCTTTATTAACCGCAATTTGCTTAATTAAATTTAATTCTATTTTGTATTTGTCTGGATTTAGAGGAACATTGATTAAACGATGAATGATGCTATTCTAGGCTGCCCGTTTATGTTGTTTGTGGGTGGTTGGATGTATTATGAATCGTGATATCAGTGTGAGGAGGTTTATGGAAAATCGAAAATGAGTGCTTATTAAAATTTTTAGAAATCGTTAGATTCAAAAAGTTTATTGAACTGTTGGTCTCCATTTCGGCTGTAAATATGATGTTTTTATGGATGGAATTTAGATATAATAACAAAACATCCAGCCTGAAGGCCACTAGAAACAGCTATTTTTAAAAAATATTGTTTTCAGTGAGAAGCAACTTGTGTGTGTCTATATATATATATATATATATATATATATATATATATATATATATATATATATATATATATATATATATATATATATATATATATATATATATATATATTGACGAATGTTTTCACGGGTGTGAAATGTAATGATAGTTTTTCGGGTATTCCGTGTTAGCTGAATGTCCACTGGTGGACGGTTTCAGCTCACACCACCATCCGGCTCAGTTATTCGCCGTTGCAAAATCTTTGGCCTATCGATCGCAAACTCTAACGAATAAGGAACACTATCAACAAGAAATAAATCTTCTGCGAAATGTCCTAGCAACTAACGGATATCAATAAAAAACTATCCGACGGGACATTGAAACTATTTTCACCACCGACAGGAAAATCAAAGACATTCTTCCAACCGCCAAAGACAAAATTCCCTTAGAAGACCAACGCGTGTATGAAATACCGTGTCAGGACTGTAATCTGTCATACATAGGCCAAAGAAATAGAAAAATAAGCGTCAGAAGAGACGAGCATATTAACACCGTCAAGCAGAAAATCACAACTTCCGGTCCAGCATGTGCTCAACACCGGGCACAAAATTAATTTTGGGAAAACAAAAACCTTGAAGAAATTAAAATTTCTCCGCCAGAATTATTAAAGAGGCAATAGAAATAGAAAAAAGGCCCAACAACCTAAACAGCCGAGATGATTCCCAAAGATTACCACATGCTTGGAAACACATTTTATCGGACTTCCGAGTGGGATCAGCAGAGATCCCGAGACAGCGAGACCATTCCCCATCCATGCAAGCCGTGCTACTGACAACGGGTCCGCAAACACGTAGACTGTTTTATTTGTGACTCTGAAAAATTGGAAAAATGAATCGAACAAGGAATTTAACTGAATACGAGATAATGCGAGCATCAGTTTAATTGTATGAAGGATATTGTCAGAGTTATGTTGCCAATTTGTTAGACAAATATCATTCCACAATAAGTCGTATGGTAAAACGTTTGACTGAAGTAGGAACTTACTCTAGAAGGCTAAGGCAAGGGCGAAAACGATGCACTAACGACCGAGATGAACGTTTTCTTAGACAATATGATAGACAACAGTTAGAAGACAGTTAAATGAAGCTGGATTAGACAGTAGGAGACCAGCCAATGCACCCTTGCCTACTAGAGAGAGAACAGAGTTGCCAGGTTACATTTTGTTCGAAATCATCAAAATTGGCCTGTGGATGATTGGAAACAAGTTTTATTCACAGATGAAACTAGGGTTAGCCTAAAACATCCAGATGCTCGTAAGCGAGTATGGCTAAGACCAGGAGAGAGGTTTGCTCCTTGCAATATATCTGTAAGGATTCCATTTGGCGGTGGTTCTGTTATGTTCTGGGGTGGCATCTTTTTTGATGCTTGTACAGAATTAGTTCCTGTGCGTACGAGATCCATGAATGCTGATTACTATCTTGAGAATATTGTAGTAAAATATGTGATGCCTATCGGCCATTTTTTGGGACCCAATTTCTTGTTTATGCAAGGTAACGCCCGACCTAACGTGGCTAGGGAGATACTCGATTATCTTAATCAAGTTGGTATACCAATTATGCAATGGCCACCAAAAAGCCCGGATCTGAATCCAATTGAACATGTATGGAATTACCTCAAAAGAAATCTGAAACGTCATATTCCTGCACCTAGAAACCTGAGGGAATTTGAAAATGTAGTTATCACAAAATGGGAACAAATTCCTCAAGATTTTATCCAAAATTTAATTAGAAGCATGCCTAGACGCATAAATGCTGTAATCCGAAGTAGAGGTGGCAACACACGCTACTAGTCCCAGTTAAACCATTAATTTCTTTCTTTCATCATTTCATAATTTTAACGATTTTGTTATTAGGTCTTTAGAATAATTTTAATTTAAATCTTATACAGACATATTGTAGCTAATTCACTTTGTCCATAAAAATTATTAAAATTAATTAAATATAGCGATTTGTATGATTTATTATGTGGTTGCGTTAATTTTGTCCAGGAGTGAAGACTTTTTCCGTCAGTCACAGCATTTTCCTCATCCGATCTATAGAATATTTTCTTCGTGAAAAAAAATCCTACTACTACAGCTATCAAAATTGCATTTGAATTATATTTTTCTTCAAAATCACTTTCATTTTACACAAAAGAGAAAGCCAGAAAAAATGTCGTAATGTTCTATTTTCAATTACCGAATCAATTATTTTCATCGTTAAATATATTTATATCCTTAATATCGTTAATATAATATATATCGTTAAATATAATTATTTTCCTAGACATCTTTGAAAATTAAGATATATATTTGAGATATAAATTGAGAGATTAAAATAAGGGATACTCTAAAATACTATAAGATACTCTAAAGCATGGGAGATGATAAGTAATCTTAAGCTTACTAAAATTTTAGTCACAGTAGATTATAATAATTCTCCGATGGTTACAAGCAAGAAATAAAGCAAAAGCTTACGCTACTAAAGCTTGCAACTATATTCTAAGCTCCTATGCAATATTTATGTAGTTTTAGATATTTAATAACGAAATGGGAGTTTTATATATATATATATATATATATATATATATATATATATATATATATATATATATATATATATATATATATATATATATAATACACTACGTATTTTGCAATAAGAATTTTATAATATTACTCTGAATAAGATCTGGGACTCAAAGATAGGACACTCTATGATGTTTCGTATTTTTACCTTAATCTTCAATATTATTCATCTCTTCTTGTATATTAAAACTAGGTTTACTATACAAAATCAGCATATTTCATTTTGTTTACTATATAGATTACTACTTTGGAAACGTTTACGGATATTAATTATACGGTAGGGCAAAAAGATAGGACACTAGTTTATTTTGTAAATACAGCCTGTTTATCTTTCTTCAACCTACAGTTTTAATCCAGTTCTCTGTTTTCTATCGAGGTGGCTATAAATCTATCATAGGACGTTCAAAATGTTTAATGCCTTGTGAGAAAGAAACAATTTTCCAAATACACAAACCAAGAATGTCAATTTTGGAAATATGTCGATACGATACTTAAGAAAATGAAGGCTACCCCGATCCTCAGAGATGTTCATGGAGAACATCGAAAACAACTCGCTCCCGACCATGTTCGTTGGAACTTGAGAAAGAACTTTCATGACTTGAGAAACGAAAAAATGTTTTTCTCAAAGCGACACAGATGGCGATAACGTTATGATTGAGTATTTTTGTCCGAATGAACAGTCAGAGCAACTCAAATATAATTGGTACACAACTAGGAAAATATTTGGAAACAAGGCAAAACAATAATATTATAGTTCAAGACAATGCTGCCGTGCATATGGCTCCGGTTATTAAGGAGTATTTTTAATGGGATAACATCCAGATTTTCGAATAGCCAGCAAGGTCTCCCGATCTGAATATCATAGATAATGTTTGGACACAGTCAGCCAGAGAAGTAAACCAAATGGCAAATCTATTCTAAAAACATATCGTGAGGTAGTTTCCTGTTCAGTCTTGTACGTATGTTTCTTACTCCTAGTTGATAATGTTCAGTGCTGGGAGATTGCTCTAGCCTCTGATGAAAGATAATCGTTCGTTTTTTAATATACTTTGACACTGTTAGTAGACTAAATTATTGGTGCCGTTTGTCAGTTAGTTACGTACCATTCACAGCTATTCGTAATGTTTTGTTTTGAAGAACCTGCATTTTGTTTACATTGGTAGGCGATGCGCTGCCCCAGATAGCGTATGCATAAAGGATTAAATGCCGAATTACTGATTTGTACTGAATGAGGATCTCCTTTTGATAAGTAGGTAAATTTTAAAGAGTCTGACATATCCTCCGTTGAGTTTGCTAATTATGTGAATTATCCACGATAATCTGGTATCCAGGTATACATCCAGATATTTAATATATTCTTCGTTTGTTTTCCAAGCGATTGGGTGTTGATATATGTAAATTATCGGAGGGTTATTGATTCTCCTTAAAGTAAAAATTTTTGATTGATTTTTAAATTCCATTTATTGAGCCATTTTACAATGGTATTTGTAACTGCTTGAAGTTTGGTTACCGCAAGTTCAAGATTCTGTTCCTTGATTAAAATAGTTGTGTCATCTGGAAATTCAAGGAGAAAGGCTTCTGTTTCTGGTATGTCGTGTGTATACAGGTTAAAAAGAATTGAGCCAAGTATTCTCCTCCGTTGCACGCCGGTTTTGATTTTTCTAATAGTTGATGTTGCATTGTGTATGGATGTTTGGAAGGATATGTCGTTTATATATGAAAAGAGTAGGGCTTTTAAATATTCTGGCATATTAACCGATGTTATTTTATATTTTAATCCGTCATACCATATGCTATCAAAGGCCTGGGCCAAATCTAAGAATATGGTTAGAGTGAGTGTACCCCTGTTCTCAAACCCCTCTTCTATAGTTTCTGTTAGGTGTTGGAATTGATGACACGTAGAATGTCCTTGTTTGAAACCAAATTGGAAGGCTGGAATTATGTTCTCGTTGACAATCGTTTGATTTAATCTGTCGTGTAATTTTTTCAAAGAGTTTAACCATTGCAGAAAGAAGGCGACGAAACTCTTTCAAAAATCAAAACTGTCCTATTTTTTTGGCCCAATTTATAATCATTATTTGCAAATATTTTAGATGTAATACTCCTAGTCGATATCACTTCATCGGGTACATTTTTCGTAAGTAAAACTAAGTTACGAAATAGCTTGGTTTACATGGAACAAAAATTAAAAAATCGCAAAAACAGGTGTGTCTTATCATTTTGTCCAGAATCTGATATTATGCACATGAATACTTTTAAATGCAATATTATATTTCACATATTATCATATTATATTATAGATAATTAAAATAATTATATTCTGATAAAACAATATACCAGCTATTATCGATGCATTTATAATTAATATGAGTATTTTAAAATACTAACTAATCATAAAACTTATCTCATGCTGGTGACTTTGATAAATCTAGTTGCTATGTGTGTATATAATATTATTAATCAGGATATTTTCCATGCACTATCTACTCCTGTGTACTTACATAGATTGGAATATCCACGGCTTGCTGTGAAGCAAATTTAAAATTTTCTTTTATTTCGATGCATAAATTAAATTTGTCATTAAATTGTTTGGCAGACTAATACCCTGATGTATAATTTAATATTAGTCTCTATATATTCTTTAATTTACGAATAATATACAGTTCTTTGTAATTTAAAAGCTGTTTAAGTGCTATCTAACCCAACAACAATACACGAATATTTTCATTCGGCTTTTGATGCAGAACTATCATACTTTCATAGTTAAATTTTGTAAATATTTTTTTTTCAACTTAGTACAATCAACAAAATAAAGTGACTTTTTAAACAAAATACAAAGTATTTATTTATTCATCCAAACTTATTATGCGTTCTTCAAGAAGTTGTTCTAGTATTAATTTTTCCAGCCTTTGTTTTGAAACTTCATTTCTAATATTTTCTTTAAAACGGCCAGCTAAATCTCTTGAATGGCCTCTATGGACTCAAAATGACGCCTAGGAAGGGGCTCGAGGGAACAGAAAAAAGTCACAGTGCCCCATATCTGGTAAATTGTTACTTTTGGAACGAATTTATTTGGTTTTTATCGAAAAATTGGCCAAAAAAACAGTGAGGTGAGTAAAGGTGCGCAAATAACGGACAATATAGGTGTGCAAATAAGTTTTGATCTTTCCAAATTAATCATCTATAAGTTTATTTTAAGTTCAAATCTTTTTGGACAATCTTTGCTACACGACCTAACCTCACAAATGTAAAACATGAGCACGGTGTCGTCCTACAGCCACGTGAGGCACTATATTCTGTTCGCTAAAACTAAAAAAAGTGTTCTCGAGGCGAAAGAAATTATTTGCTCTGCTTTCGGGGAAAATGCGGTATCTGAGAGTACATGCAATAGGTGGTACTGAAAGTTTCGGATGGGTTATTTCAATTTTTCCGATCAACATCGTTCAGGAGCACCAAAAAAAGTTGAAGACGAGCAATTGGATTAGTTGTTGCAAGAAAGTCCATGTCGAACACAAAAGCTTGCTGAATAATTGGGCATCACTCAACAAGCGATCAACCCCTCACGTGCTTAGTCCAGAAAATAGAGCGAGACGCTACAACACAGCAGTTTGCCTGCTGTCAAGATCTAAACAGAAAGATTTTCTGTTTAAAATTGTGAAAAATGATCTATACTATATTTAAAATTGTGACACGTGAGTTCTATACGATAACCCTAAAAAAGAAAAGCATAGTTTTTTTCGGGAAACCATCAACGTGAACTACAAAGCCGAATATTTACGCGGAAAAGTATTGTTATGTGTTTGGTGGGATATGAAAGGTGTGCTATACTTTGAGTTGCTAAAACCCGGCAAAACTGTAACTTCTGAGAGTTATCAAGAACAATTAATGAGTTTATGTGACGAAAATGACTATATACTGGAAAGGTAACTCGGCAGGTGATACTGTTGCACGATAAGGCACTGCCACATGCGGTGGCAGCAACCAAACAACTTATCAATACTTTGGGCTGGGAAGTTCTTCCTCATGCAGCCAATTCTCCAGATATGACCCTTTCAGATTTCCACCTCTTTCGTTCTCTGCAACACCATCTTGTTGCATTTTCGAACAATCGAAGAAGTCCAAAATTTTATTACTGAATTTATGGAATCAAAACCACAATCGTTTTTCCGAGCAGGGACTCACCAGCTGTCCCAGAGATGACAGAAATGTATCGAAAGTAGTGGAAATTATTTTCAAGATTGACATGTCCGTTTTATATAAATAAATATTAATTTTATATAACGGTATCGATCGACTTTCACCTCTAAGGTTTACGGGCGAGTTGATGGGACAATGCCTATAATATTATTGTTTTGCCTTGTTTCCAAATATTTTCCTAGTTGTGTACCAATTATATTTGAGTTGCTCTGACTGTTCATTCGGACAATGAATTGTTTTGCCATAAATCTGGGCTTTTTTTACAATATCTCTAATACTGAATCAGAAATTACTCAGTATAAAAGTATAACATCCTTGATTTTGGTAATGCTTTCTTCTCTGGTTGACGTGGAAGATTTACCTGAACTAGGTTCATCTTCAACTACATCTCTACCATTACTAAACTCCTTATATCACTTTTTTGACATATCTTCATCTCCATAACATTTTTCAGTATTTTTAATGTATGCGTCATTTCTTTTTACATGTACATTACATTATAAACACATTTTAGTGCCATTAAACTTTTAATTCTATAAGAATTTTTAAAATAAAAGTCAACTTATTTTTTGATCATTCGATTCTATAGGAAATATGGACGATGTAAAAGCAATTATAGAGATCGATTTGCTTCTGATTCGTGGACGTTAAAATGAAACAAATATGCACTATATTATATGAATATTTGACTGTAAAAAGCTTTGTCATTGACGATTCCGTATAATTTGATCGAAGCTCAAAAAATCTCATATCAAATCGATTGAACATTATTTGATTTCATATTAAAAAAAAACCAAAACTACACACCTATTGTTGATTTTTAAATTTAAATTAATACACATACGTTTAATAATGTAAGAAATACGGGGGTTGCTATTTATGTATACGGAATAATAAAGAAAAACAAATATTTATCATTGAAACAGGTTTTATTGTTTTCCAAAATATTCTCCGCGATAATGCATACATTTGAACCAATTTTCATAACACTTTTTCCATTCAGATTGAGGTATCTCCAAAACATGCATTTTGAATGCATCAACCGTTTCTTCTGGCATCCAAATCGTTGACCACGTAGTTTATTATTCACGGACGGGAGCAAAAAGAAATCATTGGGTGCCAAAACAGGTCTGTACGATGTTTTGACCGGTCAAATATTGAGTTGTTCGGTCCGATGCGTGAGAGCTCGCGTTGTCATGGTGAAGAATGATCCTGCGTCACTGGTTGTTTCTTCAAATATTTCTGGTAAAAAAATGGTTGTGAACCACTCAGAATTGACCGTTCTCCGATTCTCTAGTGGACTGTAACAACATGCCCATTTATCCCAAAAAAAAAACAGGCGACCATTTACTTCGAAGTGCGAACAAATTTTATTGAATTTTGCTCATTTTGAAAAACCCCTACAGTCGACTGATGTTTACTTTCGGGCTCATACGCATAGATCCAAGATTCCTCATACCTGTGTAGATATATACACGGCTTTTGACGCACCACGTTTGTATTTTTTGAGCATTTCTGTGTACCAATCGACTCGAGCATTTTTTGAGCGATTGTCAAATTATGCGGTATCCAACGCGCCCAAATATTTTTCACGGCTAAAAGTTCATATAAAATTTTGTATATGCTTGTCAGATAGATGCAAGATAAAATGTTCAAGTCACTAAACAATACAAATAACGTCCGTATGATAAAACTTTCTGAGTACGAATACAGTCAACAATGTCAAACTTTACGATGTATATGCCCTATGGCGCTTAGCCAATTCCGAATAAATAAATAGCAACCCTCGTAGATACTATTATAAAACTTTTTATTATGAAAATTCATAAATGTTCAAGAATTTATCGCAAAGTTAAAAAGATTTACATTGATAAAATATTAAGACTCCCGTACGAATATTCATTATAATCAGATATAAGATTAAAAAGAAAAATGCGCGTTCATATACGGTTTGAACATCTAAATTAATTAAAATGGTTCGCGAGTTTCTTTGAAGAAATTGTGCTCGATCTTGCAGAAAGTTGACAAAATCATATGACATGTCTCTTCGGATGGTACAAAGAATTTTAAATGAAAATCTCAAAACTGTATCCTTACAAAGAAAAAAATAATGGTATTACCGAGACGCAAAGGAAAAAAAAATACGTTAGGAAATAACGAAAGAGCTTAGACGTCGGCATACTTTGGAAGATGTGAACATTATCTTTCCCGAAGAAAAATAGCTCATTTTGGAAGGTATTATTAACCGGTAAAATGATCGCTCATATACGGTTTCAATTCAAAATATTTCATGAAATTATAAATATGATACACGTTTTGAAAATAACATATCATAGTTTGGAAAATAATCATGTTCAGTGATGCTTTGTTCTGTAGAGAAATGAGTTTGGTAAACTCATGGATCAAAATGGAAACATTGGATCAAAATCAGTGTTCTGTGTGTTAAACCTCGAGAGTACTTTGTGTGTGCCCAACCGAGCGGTGTATTCGCCGAACTATTGACAAATTCTAAACGCAGTTCACGCTGATCGATATTAATACAAAAAACGCTGTTGCTGGCACAGGAACGTGGGTTTTGTTATTCGACTATGTATTCCGAATTAGAATGATATTGATGTGGAGATGTGGTTCCAACATCCAACGCAACAATTTATTGAGGGGAGAATTCGGTAAGAAAATTATTTCCAGGAACGGATTCCAAGATTCATCCATTCATTCTTTGTCAACGATCCGAAGAAGCTACAGTGTAGCGAAACGCGTTATGTTTTAGAGAAAAATATAAGTGGAAATTAGACAACTTTGTTTTATTTATACAATTTAGTATGAATTTCCATCAAGAAAATGCCGGAATTATCCTGAGATCTGTTGTGTTATACGGATTTCAAATATGGTCTAGATTTTTCACTGTTTCTTCCCACCAGGTCCAAAACCGGGATGTTGACATCTCCTGTAATCTGCCGACTTGGAGGTCGAAAAGCAGTATCGCTAGTCGTGATTATTAATTGGATGGGTGACCCTCCGAGGAGAGACCAGGCTTACATTACATTTCAAAAAGCAAGTGTGTAAATACTGGAACTGCCTTTTAATACAACACCAGTTCAAAACTGGGTAAGGTTGGATGACTTCTAAGATGTCTGCCAGTCGATAGGCCTCTCGAAAGATTTAACTTTAAGCACAAAATCAAAAGTTAAAAGCATGTGGAGATATAGACCAGTATTAGCTGATGATCGTGGTTCGGGGCCCACGTTCGGCTGTAAGTCCAGCCACACCCAGGAAGCAAAACTGGCTTCCTGGGTGTGGTTCTTAACGCACTCTGGTTCATTAGGAACAACCAGGTTCAGTTCTTCGAATAATCTATTCACGAAGTTCATGTTCCTAACATAATTTTTTTTTTGTTCAAGATATACCGGTTTTGTTGCTCTAGCTACAGGGTAACATATTGATAACACTCTGGGTCAACTAGAGAGTACATAACCCTTCAACTCTAAGCCTCATTTTTTGGCTCAATTTTAATCAATATAAGTAAGGGGCACATGGTTCAATTTAAAATACCCATTTGGATATACATTCTAGCTCTTCTGGCCGAGATGGCCTATGGCTTGGTGTGTTGGGTTGCTTATACCATAGTCCCGTTACTATTTTCTTCTCCTTTACGTCTTCTGAATAATACCTGACCATCAGATATGCCAATGCAAAATCACGATTTTTCTTTAAAATTCTTTTTTTTTTTTTAATTTAAAATTCTTCTTTAAAATTCTTTCTTTAAAATTCTTCTTTTTTTTTTTTGGTGTAAAATAATTTTTATTTTTGAATAATTATTTCTGAGAGCAAGGAAATTTAAGGCGATGGTCCCGACGTTCTATAGCTTTGCTTCGACAACCTAGTGAGTGTCTATAGAACCTGGTGGAAATTTGACAGAATTTGTCCAAATCTCTCAAACCATGAGGCTGATTAAAATTTCTGTATTCATCGTACTATGGATATGTTAAATTATCTGAACTAAATGCAAATTGTTGTATTAAAATAACACAAGTTTGAAACTAAAATAATAACATTTGAATATTAAATAATAAAAATTAAACAATTATTGTTGACGAAAACCGGTGGTCCATCGCAGATACGAGTTATATCATTTTATACTTTTGACTTAATTTATATATAATTTATTATATTGATATAACATTATTTAGTTTAATATTTAAATGTATGTCAATCGTTTTGTGTTAGGTAAGATAAAAAATATATTAAAGCTAATAATAATGCATGTGGCTTTATTATTACTTTAAAAAACTATTCATAAAATCTGTTATATTGTTATTTTAGTTAATCTTAATTTAGTAGGAATTATTTAGGGCACGATATAACCTGTTTCCATTTTCATATCAGAAACAATCGTAACACATTTTACAGTCCCATTCTAAGTTGTAAAAGTATATTTTTTTACGATATGTTTTAAAAAATATCAAATAATTTAGTCCTGCTCCATCTGTTTACAAATATTGACGGTTTTTTTATGATAGTTGGTAAAGTAAAAAGGCATGAGGGATGGTGATAAATTTAATAGTTTATTTTTTTTATTAACTCATTTAACATAAACGAGATGCTTAGAAATAAACTTTACCTTAATGTATATTTTGGAGGAAGAATTTCTGCTAATTACGTTAGTTTATGTAGTAGCAGTTTCACGGTATATATTTAGTGCATGTTGTAAAAGTTTTTCCCACGAATGGTGTTAAGTGGAACTGCAATCATCATCATAGTTATAGCCATAAGTTTCTATAATTATTGCCTATTCCACTACGGTCCATATCGAGATTGGTTCAGGCAATCTCAAGAATATCGTCAATAAAAATCCTTCTCAATTAGTGCAGAAGAGTCATTAGTACTTAATATATGACGTACAAGAGTAGAATATAATTTGCGGTTACGAGAAATACGTATGCATCTAAATATCGAAATTGGACCAACCGAAAATAACAAATTAAAAGAGAATTCCACACCTTGTACATATTGTGACTGCGTTTAGTGCTGGCTGCAATATTTACTAGGTCTGGTCTCCACTTATTACTTATTTTGGTCTTCTGATGATGATGCCATCAGTCCATCGTGTCGGTCTTCTTCGTGGACGCTTGCGATCAACCGGTATCCACTCTAGGATTGCCTTGATCCACCTGTCATCCCATTGCCTCGCTGTATGGTCTGCACATCTCCATATCAATTGCTTTATGCTTTATTACGGGATGCTTTGAGATGGAGTCAAATGCTTTTTTGTAGTTGATAAAAGCCAAGCACAGTGGCATGTTGTGTTCGTTGTGCCTTTCTATGGCTTGCTATACAACCTGGATGTGATCCATTGTACTGAATCGACTTCTGAATCCTGTTTGTTCTCTTGGTTGTGCATCATTCAGTTTTCTTAATATTCTTTTAGATATTATCTTAGTGAAAACTTTGTACATTACTAATAGGAAGCTTATTGGACGGTAGTTCCTTAAATCTTCATGTGCTCCTTTTTTATGTAAAAGGATCACTTCTGCAATTTTTCCATAAGTCAGTTACCTCTTGAGGAATTTTGAGTATAATTTTGCTAGTGTTTTATGTAACGTCCGACCACCAGCTTTTAGCATTTCAACACTGTTCTTTCCTGAAGCCTTGCCGTTTTTCATCGATTCTATAGCATTTGTTACTTCCTCCACTAAGATATTTGGCATCTGTTCTTTCGTGGGTATTGTTGTCTTTGATTGGTTTCCTTTTTCATATAATTGGGAATAAAATTTTCTGGCAACTTCTAACATTTCCGTACGCGCCCTCCACACTAGGCCATCCTCACACATTAAGGCATAAATTTGCGTTCTTTTCTTTCTCAGCTTCTGTTTAGCCTTGTTAATTTCTTTATTTTCTCCCAGGTTTTTTTTTGCACTAGCTGCATGTTGAACCGGCGCGTGTCCTCTCTGATACGTTTTCTTATAATTTTGCAGAGCTCAGCTTACTTGGCCCTTCCAAAAGGACTTCCTGCATTTCTCATTGTCCGTCTTTTCTTCATTAAATCAATAATATCACTGGAGATTTTTGTCTGTTTGAGACATTTTTCTTCTGGTACCTTGAAGGCAGCTGTTTGAAGCACATTCTTGGTGAGTTCTTCATATTGAACTGATATTTCCATCTTCTCCGGATCTTGTAACACAACAAAGCGGTTCGACAAAGCAATTTCAAAATTCTCTCAACCATTCATTTGCGCTCTCTTCGACAGTTAATCCGAACTTTTGCTCGTATCATTCGGTGGTGGTCACTTCCAACATTAAAATTGTTAAGGATAGTACAATTGCAAACTATTGTTTTATGGATATATATATATATATATATATATATATATATATATATATATATATATATATATATATATATATATATATATATATATATATATATGGCACAACTATATATACAGCACGCATCGCCTACCAATTCCAACAAAATGCAGATACTTCAAAACAAAATATTACAAACAGTTGTGAATGCCGAATGGTACGTTACTAATCGTCAACTCGGTGTCTACTAAAGATCAGAAGTTGGAACAATGTCCGTTAATGTCCCAAAAAGATAGACAGTTTATATTAGAAAGCTAACTGCTACATATCTCCAATACGCAGTTAATGAAGCCAGAAATAGGGAAGGCTGGCGAGTAGTGCAGAAAGTAAGCGAAAGGAATGAGTTTCCATAAGTCACGATTCTTCTGGTAAAGAAAAATAGGAAGAAGGTGAAGATTTTTATCAATAAATACATTATTTTAACATTGATTATCTTCAGGCATATTGCGTAAATATCCTCGACATTTCATTTAGTTTATTTGTATGTTTGATGAATGTGGTTTGAAGCCCACGTTTATTTATAAGTGCAGTAGACTAAAAACTTCTGATGCAAACATGCTTATGGTATAACTAAAAATATTTCCCTTTTTTTGTCAGATAATTTAAAATTGTCAAACTACCCAAATTATACCACGGAGGCTGGCAAATAAAAAGAAAAAAAGACATCAATTCACCCCATTGTTAAAATTGAGGTAAAGAATGAAAAAAATATGATAATCAAACTAACAGGGATGGAAATCAGTCTTTATATCGAGAAATAAATTCGTTCTCCTATTCAATCCGAGTTATCGATTAGCCTTTGAATGGGGGAGCGAATAAAATGAAGAAAAATCTTGTAGAGTTAATTAGATTTTTTCTTAACTCATTCGCAAATAAATTAAAAATAGTATCGCAAGAACTTTCTTTCCAGTTTTTTAAGACGCATGTTTTTGTTATTAATGTTGAAAATTTTAAAAAGACTATAATATGCCTTCTTAATCATTGTTATATATTAATTATGGATTATCTGAAATTTGATGATAATAAAATGATTTTTTTTAAGTATTAATCTTTTTTATCGAAAAGTAAACCCTGGCCAATTCTGTTTTAAAAATAGCATCGCCATCTTCGGAGGAAACAACAGCTTCTCAAAGGGCGAGATAAAGAAATTATATGGGGTGAGCAAATAAAGAAATGAGACTAGTGAAGCTGGAGCACGAGTTAAAACTCGTAGTGAAGACGCATCAGATATTGAGCGCTAAGCCTCTAATTTTGTTACTTTATGTATTTGTCTCGAACAGCTGTTAAATATCTACTAGATTAGCTCTCCTTTTAATTCCCCATTAAAGTACAGAGCGAAATTTCGTCTATTATCACAGGTCTACAGTGGATTTCAAGCCGGAAAGACTAAAACTGTTTTCGAATTTGTTCATTATGCTGATTCTAACGGTACATATATTTTTTGAAATGCACGTATAGTTTTTAACATAGTTAGCGAAACGTGCGTCAAGAAGTGAGTTCGTGTTTAGTTGTAAATCTCTTCGAGTTTATATGGTGGGTATCGAAAAAATTATTTTTATGTTATATGAAATAACGATTATTTCATATTTTTTACCTTTTGTTACATCATTGAACAAGGAGAAAGCTTCTTTTTCGTGATTTCTTCGAGTGAGTTCCTTCCAGGCACTCACGCATGATACTCCAGCAATAATCAGCCATCATGTGTTCATCCCATCGACCCTGGTACTTTTCTTCATAATTTTTAGGTCCTGACGAAATCGCTCTCTTTGTTACTTACTTTAAGAGCTAAGGTTGCCCGGAAATTTATCCAAATGATTGTGGAGGTAGTGAACTTTGATGCCCATATTACATCCAAGCTTTCTGAAAATTTTCCAGCATGTTTGGCAGCAATTCGCGATAATTTTCAAACTTGTAAATCCTTAGGATTTTTTTGCTCAAACCTGGAAATTTCCTCGATATGTAATTAAAACAGGAGCCATTTTCATCTAATGCTTTGACATACTGTTTCATTAGTCTCTCTAGTAACTAACACTGTGTTTATAACATTTTATTTTCCAACTGTTCAACTGTCAAGTCTTTTTTTTCAGGCCAGTTTGTTTTCTTTAATGCTCGCTTTTAGTTCTGTTATCCCTCAAACAGAGAAAACATGGATATTTCGTGTAGCCGTTTTGTTGACCCAATAAAAAGTTATTAAATATATGGTTTCATAGTCGTCCTTTAATTTAGTGGAATGAGCAATGGGAATTGCACCATATTTATTGCCATTATGTAACAAAACACATTTCAAACTCCGCTTGGAACTGTCTATAAAAAGTCTCCATTTATTTGGCTCATAGTTCAAAAAACCCATTTTTGATAAAAGACCACCAACATCATTACAAAAAACATCATTTTTTTGATTTACAAAAAACGGAAGCAGTTCTTTTTCAGGAGTACGATCACATGTAATTTTAGTACCTGAAGAAAGTAAATTCCTCTGTTTGAGCCTGGATGCCAACAGTTCTGATCTTTTTTTTGAAAGGTCGAGGTCTCTGATAAGGTCACTTTTAACGACGCAGGTCACAGGGGTTTTAACGACATAGTTTCAAAATTATCACTTTTCTTCGCTTCGTCATTTTTTTTTCGGTTAATACTATATACCTTGACCAAGCAAAAATAATAATCGTTGTGGTGATTTGTTCGTTCCCTCCAAATCATAGGCACACCAAACTTCAATTGACTACTTTTACCATTCTTGCATTGCCTTAAATGTTTACTATGCAATTTGCAAACATTGTTTGGAAGCCATGGTTTATAAACGTCTTTGATTTTCAAGTTAAAGTATATCGTTTTGACGATGACATCTTATAGGTTTTATTTGCTTACTTTTTTAATTGAACAAACAACAAAAATATGGCAACAAGTTATATCGCTACTTAGAAGAAAATATTATCAATGTGAGTAGATTAAAAACTGTACGTACTTTTGATAATTCAATGTTCCTGAGAGTGTTGCTGGACGCTATTCTTTAAAATTACGTTTAAGTCTCGACGGCACCTTTTTTTTTATTTCGTAGACCTGTGTTATATCATCCAGCTGGAGGAAAACAGCTGTACATGTACATAAACTTTTAAGAATATATCACAATAACAGATTAGTATAATCTATCAACTTTTTCCACTCCCTCAAATAAAACTAAACCTAAAAAGAATTATATTTTGAAGATAATCCACTAACTTCTCTTATAGCCTTCAGATACGGTTACTGACATTCGGCCTAAACAACGAAAAAGCTGAAGTAAGTAGTATACAATATTGAATAAATTATTGCGAACAGACTAGAACTGAAATGGGAAGTTCTTCAAATCCTTATTCTCCATACTTAGTATCGTAATCATTAAAAAACATTCTAAATAGTTTTTACTAAATAAAAAAGATTAACTAAATAATGATTAAGTTATTTATTGCCTTTAATAGAATTACCAAAAATAGATCTTAAAATAAAAGAAAGATATTTATTTTCGTTTTTCTCCAAATAAACTCCTTAAAACGTCCAATGTATTTACTGGTTCTTAGAACATTTTGTATACGGATCAAATGGATTAGGATCTGATTACATTTCTGTTTTACTTTCGTTTAGTTTTAGGTTAGGAAAACTAAATTCATTTGATATAACTATGCAATCGTTTATTAAAATTATTTAATAAAAATGGATGTGTACTTACTTTCGATTCATTTGTCGCAGTTTCGTTTTCAGAGTAGCGAAATCAGGTCTGTCATGAGGGTCTTCAGACCAGCACTTCTCAATGAGAGATGTAATTTCGTCCACTTGTTCATTAACGTTCTCACTTGATACTGTTGGACGCAGTGGTATTCCATTATTGGCATCGGGACCTTTGCGGACAATCTCAACAATTTCTGTAACAGATAGAGTAATTTAAACAAATTAATCTTTAACATCATGTTTATATATGATTCGATATTGCGATATATCGCAAAATTGATATAGCATAATTGATAGTAGCTGCCTTTGTACTAACGCTCCATGAATTTCAAGCCGATATGGAAATGATCCTTCAAAGCCTCGCGTACAATAGAATTATCTATTTTTTTACTCGTTTTTTCTTGGACGAACTCTCTTTTTGGTTATTTTTGGGTCACATATGATTCAATTACATATGGTGACCGTTTGATTGGCCATTCCTAATAAATGCATAAGATTTGTTCTACATCAACAAAATGAATAGATATTTTATCACAATTAGTACATATTACGTCAATAAAATTATAAAATTTTTATTATTTTCCCTACTGAAGTACAAACCATTAGGAAGAAATACATTTTTTAAGAAGATAAAGAGAAATATAATACGCTGGTTATATTGTAAACAAAATGTTCAAAAGTCACTTAATATTAGCATATTATATTATTTATGTAGTAAATGAATTAGAAAGGAAAACTTTTAAAATGTTTTTTCTACCACATTCATTTTATATATATATATATATATATATATATATATATATATATATATATATATATATATATATATATATATATATATATATATATATATATATATATATTATTCTCGAGCTAAATAGGAGACTGTATAGAAAAATAAATAGAATTTCGATCAAAAAAACAATATTTTATTTAAAAACTAAACGATTTTTATAATATAAAAAAATGCTTTTATTAAGATCATTCGTAGATTTTATTGTCTAGTGTTTCTGAAAGAATGTATAGAGAGTAATATGAGAAAGAAGTGATAGTCTTGTATTTTGTAGCACTTGAATCGCTTTCGTAAGGTACATTTGCTCCGTTGCAAGCAGCACTTCAATCTAACGCGAAGAAAATATACGAAGTGGAAAGTAATAGTGGAAAGGCTCTGAACAAGTAGCACGAGGACAAATTTAATCACATTTTTTTTAACTCAATTAAATAATGTATTTTTTTTTAACAGTAAACAAAGTGTCTAAAACTGAGCTCAGAATACAAAACAAAGATTGTAGCTTATATGTTCCGGATTAAAAAAAAATCTTTAATGATTCATTTATTACAAGAGGAAAATTTTAACCGATTCCTCAATAGTTTGTTCTTTTAGTATATCTCCAAATGCTCTACATATTACACAACCAGTTTCTCTAGCTTCGAACACGAATTTCCGCTCATAAAGCAATACTCAGATTACAATAACATGTTAATTGCGAGAAATATCACAACAGAAACAATGTAGAGGTAAATGATTATCATTAACTAACGTATGCGTGCTGTACAACATACCCTCAGTGTCAAAATGTTAGACACCATAGACATTTCAAAACAATTTAAATATAAATTAAGTTTAATTGTTATTTTTTTAGTGTTTTTTTTATTTATTTCACCTTTTCACAGAAGTGTTCTAGCACGTCTCGTTTTCAAGTACTTGCTTCTCCTTTATATCATGGGGTAATTGAATGTTGTACAATTATCGGTATATTTCTTAGACTTCAAGGGGGTTTTACAAAGTATTGCTGCTTTTTATGTATATGGGACAGTAGGGCAACAAAAGATCAATATAGGAAGAAAGATTGACCTCATAGAACTTTGTTTCAACCTGGTACTTCAAGCATAAAATATGCCCCCCTTGTTAACCCAAAAAAGGTGCTTCTTCCGCCTCACCATATTAAGCTTGGACTAATAAAAAACTTTGTCAAAGCCATGGACAAAGAAGGTAATGTTTTCAAGTACCTAAAAGAAATATTTCTCAATTAACCTCAATGGACCTCAAATGAGGAAGCTTCTAGGAATGATTTCCGTTTTCAAGAAAAAAAAAAGAAAATTAAAAGGAATTGGCAGCTTGGAAGTGTTTTGTAAGTGTAGTGAAAGGATTTCTGGGCAACAATAAAGATTAAAAAGTATAAAAACCGCACAGATGAACTCTTGAAAGTCTATGAAATAGTAGGGCGTCCTTAAAAATGCATTTTTTTACTCTAATTTGGATTTTTTCCTGAAAATTTGGGTTCAATAAACGACGAACAAAAAGAGAAGTTTCACCAGGACGTCGGAACGATGGAAGCAAAGATACCAGGAATGCTGGAACTATCTATGTTGGGCGACTACTGCTGGTCTTTAAGAAGAGATGATGCTACAGAACATAAGAGGAAAAAGTGAACGTTTTTGTCGCTGTATAACATGTCATGTAATTTTTTTTTTCTATTCACATAATCGTCAGTAATGTCTTGTTTTCAGTAATGAAAATCAGTAATGTTTATATTAAATAAATATTAGATTGTAAAAAAATGTCGTCTCCGTTTTTTCCCACCTCCGACCCCCTGTAACAAAAAAACTGTACGTCTTACAGTAATTAGCTTATTATTTTCAGATTTAAAACTACAAAATACTTTATATACAGCTATATTTAACAATATTACCTCAAGAAAGTTTAAATTTGTGGACGAGTGTTATTAGTAATTTTTTTTGGCTTCAAAATATTTGACACTTGTTTATATTTAAGATGTCTTAATCCTCTAGAGATTTTACCACAATTTTTCAGTTTAATTTAGCTATTCATCAGTTTAATCTTGTAGATTAACTGGTAGGCCGCCTTTTACATCAAGAAGAGAAAAAAACTTATTCTGAAAATTGCATCGAATTCCTATAAGAGTGCAAGCGCAGTTACTGAGGAAGCTAAAGTTAGGAGTTAAGAATGTTCAAAGACTATTAAGATTACAAAATGTTATAATGTTGTCTGTTTATATTATCCTTTTTTTAACTTCCCTCTCTCTCAAGAACCTGAGGGTGCATCTAAAATACTTACAATGACGCTTCTAAATTTATTAAAATATTTAAAATATTAAGTTTTTTCTTCAGAAACGTCTTCTGTTCAACTTAAGATGATTACAATAGATTTCATAGTTATTCAACTGAACTGAATGAACATTGTAAATTATCAAACTCTAAAGAAAATCGTCCGATTTTTTACTTTTAATATGCATTTTCGAACCCACCTAATAAACGGATTAGTTTTATCTTTTTATTAAATAGTTCTCATTAAAATTATGAGGCGTGGCAGTTTATTAAATGGTGTGATATCGATAATATAAAAAGCCAAACAAAATTTAGAAAATCAATATGGAACAATCTTAAAATGGAGGATATGGATTAGGCGAGAGTTTGTGTGGTATCATATATCTATTTATTTTTTACTCGTAGATTTTTAATACAGAAAATTACTAGTTTCTTCTGTTTGTATGACAACTTAGGACTTGTTTATTTTTGATTACCTTATAGAAATACTTTATGAATAACATTAATTCCTCCCCAAATAATACTAGATACTTGTTTTGATTTACCCACTGATGGAATCCCAGTCTTATATATTGTGACACTACATCTGGGGTTTGCTCCCAGATCAATCTGGATTTGTAGAAATTTAAATCAAGCGAAGGATAAAGTATAACCTTAGATAGAAATTCCTCTCCCTTATGAATTATTTGCTATATTATAAAACAAATATTTAACACAGAGAAGATAAAACAATTTCAGATTAATTTTCATTGAATTAATCTAAATACTTACATATACAGTCGATCTGTCAATTCATTCGTACAAAAAAAGAGCAGCTTAAAGTAAACGTATCAGTGTTATTTTTTAAAATGGAAAATATTGAAAATCATGCAGTGATTCTTTGTAAAAAAAGATTTAAAGGCAATGAAAATTCATGGTGAAATGGTAAATGTATTAGGTGAGTCGGCTCCATCAAAACCAATGGTTTGTAAGTGAGCAGGTGAGTTTCAATGCGATTGTACAAGCCTGGATGACGATCCTCGTTCTGGACGTACAATAAGTGCAGCTACTGAATAAATAATTAATTCTATACATGAGCTGGTTATGGATGACAGACAATTAATTTAAACTGCTATAATCGTGAACTGCGACAACAAACCGCAGAGTGGACTGAGCCCGGTTGTTCAGTTCCGAAGCAGCCAAACAGTCAAAATCGACCAAAAAAGTTATAGCACTCATTTTTTGGAATGCAAAATGTATTTTGTGAATTGATTAACTTCAAACCAGTAAAACAAAAACAGGACAGTATTACTAAAACCTTTTGCATGCAAAAATTCGTGAAAAAAGACCTGTTTTTAGCGAAGAAAAAAATAATTTTTCATCAAGACATTTTACCGGCTCACAGAGTCTTCTTGCAATGGTCAAAATGAAGTAGTTATACTACGAATTGTTGGAGCATCCACCATATTCACCAAATCTGGCCCCCTCTGACTTTCATCTGTTCCCAAACCACAAAAATTCCCACGTGGCAAGCGTTTTTCATCTAATGAAGAAGTTGTAGTAATCGTAGATTAGTATATATATATATATATATATATATATATATATATATATATATATACATATATATATATATATATATATATATATATATATATATATATATATATATATATATATATATATATATATATATATATATAGAGGCCCTTAAGATTATCAATTTCTCCTGGCACTCTTATAACTGGTCGGACCCTATTTATCTTAGATTATTTTATCGAAATGCTTTATGAATAACATTAATTCCGCCTCAAATAATACTAGATGCTTGTCCTGATTTACGCATGGATGGATCCCAAATCTTATATATTGTGACAGTATATCTCGGTTGTTTCCCAGATTTGTCTGGATTTCTACAAATTTAAATCCAACAAATGTTGAGGTATAATCTTAGAAATTCCTCTTCCGTATAAATTATTTGCTATATTATAAAACAAATATTTAACGCAAAGAAGATAAATCAGGTTCTGAATAATGTTCGTCAAATTAAGGTAAATAAATTACCCTTATTTTAGTTTATATCCCAAAAAATTAAAAATGATTTTGGTGTTTTCAAGGAAAGGAAATACGAAATTAGGTTGAGAAAATATTTAAAACAAAGTTAATTAGAAAAAAACACATTGGCAATAGTACACAAAACATTAGATATGTAAATTGGTGTGGAAGTATGCTAAAGATATTCATTCGCTTCTTGGTAGTTATAAACTTGGCTATTTTGAGAGATGCCAGAGTCCGAATAATATATACATACGATATTGATTGCAGTGCATAATAATTAGATACATAATACCACGCCAGGACTCTTTATTAACCAATTCTTCCATTGAAACCTTGCATATGACTAAACAAAATCACTAGTTTTTACATATTAGCATCATCAGGAGATTGATGAATCATAAATTGATTCATCTCCTGTTCGCGAAACGCGCGTCTAGAAAATAGAAACAAGTGATTTGGTGTTTACTACAAATCTCCTTGACTTTACTATTTATAGAGTGGATTAACAAATACTTCTTTTTTCTCAGAATTAATTTGAATTAGATTATTTGCCTGCCCCGTATACTTATTTCCAAGCGCCATCTTTTATCTTCAAAGCAAGGTATAATAAATGCGCCTACTGTGACTATAACCTGAAAAATCATTCATAGACGCGACGCCGTTCGAAGAGAAAACATTTGCAATGATTTCTTTTCGCCTTTCAACGGAAAAAAATACTACCGCACATGATTTGTGCGGCTTCAGGAGATAATACTGTTTTGTATAGTGGTTTCAGTAATTGGGAACTGAAAATGTTCATTTAAATGATACAAAATGTCCAGAATTAGCTAAAAAATTGGAGGATGAATAATTGACAGCACACTTTATTGTACACTGCTAGACTCATACAGGAAGCTGGAATAACAAGGAATTCACAGGAATGATTGGGAGAATCCCCTCATATATACCTTGCACATACAGCAAAAAGGATTCTGAACACCATCAGTGAATTGGGCTGGGAAATTTCATCGCATCAGTTGTATTCTCCAGATTTGGCCCCTTCGAATTTTCGATCCCTTTGACATCAGTTGTTCTACGTTTCTTAAGGAAGTCGAAAAAAGCCTCAATCACTTTATTACAGCAAAGCAACCATTTTTTTGTAACTTTTTCGTAAATAAATGCCAAAGGCAAAAACCAAACCTAATATATGGTTTTTTATTATATTAATCATATTATATCAATATATCAATGTATTATTTACAGGCCCTTCCTTTATTATTAGAAGATCATTAACTATATTCCTTTATTCTATTAAAAAACATTGTTCTACGGAATTAAAAAAAATCGTAGATGCTTGTTCTGATTTACACACGGATAGAAACCAAATCTTATTTAGTGACACTACATCCTGGTTGTTTTCCAGATTTATCTGGATGTTTGGAAATTTTAATCCAGAAAATGTTACGGTTTAATCTTAGTTAGAAATTCTTTTGGCATCTAAATTATTTACTATATAATGCAATAAATATTTAATACAGGAAAAATAATTTTCTTCATAATGTTCATGAAATTAGGTGAAATAAATAATACTTATTTTAGTTTATATCCGTTGCCACACTATTGATATATTCAAGGACAGAAAATACATAATATTAAGCTAAAAATATATATGAAAAACAAATTTAATTTGAAAAACCACATTTGCAAGAGTAAACAAAACATTAGTTATGTAAATCGGGCTGAAAATATGCAAAACGATTTCTACTCACCTCAGTAACCTACGTTATTTTGATACGTAGTATAGTCCGTTGTATATATAACATACTATATACATAAGATCAATACTAGTGCCTAATATAATATTCAGATACATCCAGTGAAAAATCTCCAACAATCTTAAACTCATGGGTTTTTTTTTAGAATATTAAGTTCCTTATGTTAGAAGTTTTATATTCAAGGAATTGTGTTCAATATTTGTAAGCAGATTTCTCTTATAGTAAGAGCTTCAACAATATTTACAGAGTTTGTTTTTGTAGATAAAAAATTGCCGTAAACCCAGAATATTTATTAATGTAGGAAGTAGAGACTTGAGAATTATTCTTTCTTACTAAGTACCTGTCACTAACGATTTCACACAGTAGTACTATTACGAACCACAGGATGACGTGAACAGCTTTAAATATTGCTTTGTATTCGACTTGGCCGATATATATGGTCAGGATTCTTGCTCAATTTTTAAGTTGTTTTCGCACGTTTAACTCGAGTTCAGCTGATGACGACGGCATATTATTGATGGCGATGGCGTTTGATCGCGATATTGGGTAATGTTTACGTGGAACACATTTTCCTTGTTTTTTTAAATATTTTGGATACTCAAGGAAACAAAGCCACAAACAAAAAAAACTGCCCATTATGATATATGGAAGTGAAACCTGGACACTCACATCGCAATCAATTCAAAAACTTCAGGTAGCACAGAGGGGAATGGAAAGATATATGCTTGGCATTACAAGACTGAACAGAAAGCCCTGCACATGGACCAGGGAACAAACGAAAGTATGTGACATCATTGGAAGAGTAAAGAAGTTGAAATGGAGATGCGCAGGCCATACAGCGATGCGATGGACCAAGGCAATCTTGGAGTGGATACTGCTTTATCGCAAACGTCCATAAATAAGATGGAAAGCGCGATGGACTGATGACATCGTTAAGTATATTGGACCCGAGTGGTAGAGGAAAGCTCAGGACCGTGAAAGTTAGAACCATACTAAAGAAGCATTCATCCTGTAGTGGATATACAATAGGGTATCCCCTATATTCCAAAGTTTTTATTTTCTAACGCATAGGTTCTAGTTTTATTTAGTTGGCCCTAAAACATTCAACTTTTTTTTTAACCTATTTTGGAGCACTGTAACCCGTGCCGACTTGTGCGGAAAACATGTTCATACAAGCTGCGCTGCAGGAATCCCGCGCTCTAGCCATTTGTTATTTACTCTTTGCTGTCGGGTAGATAACGCGCATTGTTTTATGTTTTGAAGATAAGTGTAGAACTAAGAAGCACTAAAAAAAAGTATTTTCTTGATTGGTGACATAAATTACCAAATTACGGATGCAAAATTAACTTCTAATCGTCAAGTTCTAGCAGTTTTATTTTTTAACATTCAATTGAGTTGAGTTTAATTGAGTTTAGTTCAATTGAGTTTAAGTTCAATTGACTGTAAGTGAAAGTGCAAATCTTGTCATTCGGGAGTGTATTATATTCTGGAAAAAAGCTAGAATAATTACCAAAGCTGTATCTAACTGCGTGAAGAAGCTTGTGGATCTCTATCATTTCTGGCGAGAGCTGCAAGAAAACTGCAAAAAAACACAGGATGTTTACATATGCCGCGAGGAGGATTTCCAAAAGGGTTTGGATAATTTATTTAATATCGCACACGCTGATGCTTTTGATAGAATGAATATAGATGAAGATAAAATGTCCTTATAAAAACAAAGAGAGCCACGTCCAGGTTGCTTGGCGGACGTAGACAAAAAGTTAGCTGACAAAGAAGAAAAAAGCGAGGCTGAGAAAACTAGACGAACAAAAAAAGAGAGCCACGCAAATGTCTTCAGAGAGCTTATTGTCATCTTTTACTTTACATGACTGTATACAGTCTCAAGATGAATCTACCAGCTCTAAAGAAAGTCTTGAGGAACCTTTACCTTCAACATCACGGACTGTAAGTCCTGTTTCTACTATGAAAAGAGCAAGGAAATATTTCATCACTGCACAGTTAGTTGCATGTTTAGATAGATGTCAACTAAGCGTAAGGGATTTTGTTTATATAGTTCAGCTACAGTAGAAGCACTAGGTCTTAGTTGCAACGACTACCCAATCACTAAATCTTCTATTCAACGCGTTCGAACACAAATGAGGAGACATAGAGCGAAATCAATAAAAGCCGGTTTTAAGAATAATGTGCCCGAATTAGTTACGGTTTATTGGGATGGAAAATTATTACCTCGCCTGGATGTGAGAAGATCTAAAGAAAAACGCCTGCCGATCCTTATTTCATTTAAAGAGAAGGAGTACCTAAACCAACTCTTGCAACTGGAGAGTTCTTCTGGGAAAGATCAAACCAAAGCAGTTTCAAATGCACTGTATCACTAGAACCTAAGGTATAAGATAAGGTACAAATAATGTGCTGTGATACGACAGCATCTAATGAGGGTGCTTAAATGGGGCTTGCGTAATTTTATAACAAAAACTGGAACGAGAATTGTTACTTTTTGCTTGACGTCATCATGTTTATGAGTTGGTTCTTAAAAGTGTGTTTGAATCAAAGATCCACCAAGTCACTACAGTCCCCATATTCACTATTCAATAAGTTTAGAGATCACTGGAAGAATTTTAATCCTAATGCTATCGAAACAAACATTGGTATTGTCAAACAGCATCTTTGTGACACGAAACTTAACGAATTGGTGACGTTTTTTACTCATGAACCGCAAAAATCCATCGTACGTGACGATTATCGTGAATTGATCGATTATCGTGATTATCCATTATTTTTTGGGAGGAGATAATGAAAAAAAAAATCAGACCTCCTGGCTCAATGCATTAAGCACGATGGATGGCAAAAGCTATTTACTCTTTGAAAATATGTTTGCTGCAGTCTCAGTTTAAAATGAGCGTAAAGACAAACAGGCACTGCAAGGTGTTTATTTATTCATTATGGCAGTTTATGCAAAGCGTTGTAGTTTGGGAGTGATGTGCCAAATCAAAAATTGCGTTTTTAAAGGCGTTGAAAGAATATGAAACAATTGACAAATCGATTTCTAAAGTGGCTATGAGCAAGTTCAGTCAACATTTGTGGGATTTATCAGTGGAAATAGTCATAGTATCACTCTTTGATGATGAAGTTGATGAATAAACTAAGACCAATATTGTAGCAAGATCACTATAGTGTATGTAGCAGGGTCAGTATTGTATACAAGAAAGCATCTTCGTGGGAAGAAAATTCAGCCTGTGTGGAAGCTAAAAAGAAGGTTTTTTGCTTAAAAGCAGTATACGATATAGCTAAAAGAGCAGTTAAGCTGATGCAATACTTAATATAAGGAATACCCTAATGGACAAGGGCTGATGATGATGATATATTAATAATCTTATTAATTGTGAGGATATGACACGGTTGTTTCTCACATTTATTAAGAATTCTACCTATTTCAATCTAGCAAATCTTGAGATATAATGTTATGTATAAATACTTGTAAAATAATAAATATATAAAGTATATCACATTATGATAAATACATTAATCTTGTTTTATTTTATATCTGAAAAAAATATATATAATTTTAGTACTTTCCGGCAAAGAAATTGCACGATATTAATCCTGGAAAATATTTATAAGAAAATTAGTTTAAGGAAACCAGATTTGCAAGAGCAAACAAAACATTAGATATGTAAATCAAGTTGGGAATATGCAAGACGGTTTTATTCGTCTCGTGGTGGTTATAAACACATCGTTATTTTGATTCGTAATAGGGCTCGTATAATATTATATACACTTAAGATCGATGCCACTGCACAACATTTAGATGCATCTTATTACATCTTACAACTCTTTTTAAATCATGACTGTTAATAATATCGATTGGCATAATAGAGAATTAATATTTAGTTAAATATTTGTTCGTTTATTTTCGGAAAATTAAGTTTTTAATATTAAAACTTTATATTCGTACATATAACTTTTGTAGATGTTACTTGTATTGCAGAAGAAGTTTTATTATATTGTAAGTACTAGGGTGATGTTTTCGAAATAGAGGGGAAAGGTGCCGTATCAATCGGCACGGGGTTAAAAAAAGTCCGGGAGGAAAATTTGAGTTTTTAAGATAAGGTAAGACTAGGTCATCCACGGGTTTTCAGAGTAGCTGGGCCTGCAGACCCCAGAACAAGAAACAGGAAAGATTCATGAGAATTAGGATTATCCCACACCACCGTAAACCGGCACTTGCGAAGCATAGGATTAGTGGTAAAGAGTGAATAACTATAAACATTGTATAACTAAGTACCTGAAAAACGTAAATATTTTTGTTGTACCTTAGTACTATCAATATTAATACTTAAATATTATTTACGGATTTAAATAGACCATTAAATCTATTTTAGGACCACCTAAAATCAATTAACAACAAAATAAAATTCACGATAAGAACAAGACTAATAATAATATTAGGCATTAATAATTATAGATAAGCTGATTAAAAATATAAACAAGGAAAACCTTTTTCAACATTTTACCATCAAGGCCAAAAAAGCGCCTATGTTGGATATTGAAGCACCAAATTATCAGCCCATTTAAATATCAGTATTATCCCTTAAGGAAGTACGAGCGAATCTGTGGGAAAAATGAGTATCCAAATCTAAGACTGACAATTCGGCAATTTTGACAAAGGACATGTAATTGAACTATTCTCAAAATTTGAACATTATTCACCGTATAGTCTTTTAAAAAAAAGACATGACATGAAATTTTTCACTATTAATCTTCCAACTTTATAGAATAAAAAACATCACACGATAAAGTTTAATATTTGTAGAATGTTATTATATATGAATAATATCGGGTTACCGGCAGTGGCGGCTCGTGAGGGAGAGCGTTGGGGCGCCGCCTCTCCAGCATTTACCACAGTAAACAATTTTTCAGAGCAAAACACCATATTTTATTTCCGTTCAGTTTCATTCCTTAATGAAGTAATTTTAAAATATTATTAAAAATTAAAATCTCCAAATGTAGAAGAACGTCTGTCGACCCATCACACCAAATAATGCGGATAAAAATTCTCGCATCCGCTCGCCACAATGTTTACATCGTTGGTCGGATGTTTACCTCCAGCCACGTACGCCACGTCATCTTTTATCGTCGTTGGCGTTACATGTTTTGTTGGTTGCCAGAATTCGGGGCTTTAAGTGCTTTGGACGTAGATTTCCTGCGACCGAGCGTATCGGTAATTAGTTTTAAACGCTGATTTTATGGATACGGAGCATTTGATATGTCTCGCGTCACGTATTTCGTTCTCCTCGCGAATACTTGTTTTGATTTGGGAGTTGCTATATATGTACACACCCAGTAGTATTTTTTAAATAAAAATAATCAATTTTTAATTGCAATCATGAAGGTGTCTGAACAATTAGTAGTTAATAATAACTACTAATGGAAATATGTACCATAACCCTTTTTTATCATAAAACTTTGATATTTTTTTGAACTTCTCATGAACTTTTTCGAATTTTTTCTATTTATTTGCAGTTACACTGATTTTAATAAGTTTCGACAATTTGAAGTTAAACGTTTCATGATGATTTGCCAGACTACTGAGACACAGAGTTCGAGACTTGCGCGTAAACTCAAATTTTGTTTGACAGCGACCTCTATCGGAAGTTCGGACACATTAAAAAAATTACCCTTCATATATGAAATTAGGTGCAATAATGCAATGTCTTTAAGTCAAACGGGTAAGTCTCTAAAAAACAGATTAAATCAACAGAAAAAAAGCAATTGCATTGTCAGATAAAACTGATCTGGCTGGACATCGTGTAAATTAAAACCATTTTTTCCACTTCGATAATGCAAGAATGCTTCACAGTTCTAGAACAAGTAAACTTTCAAACAACTTGGAACTTTTAAAAAGTCCTACGTAAAAATAAACACCTGACTGATACCGAGACGGAAGTTCCCTAATTTTCCAGACCTTTTAGATATAAAACAATTTTTAGTTTAATTAATTGTATAAACTCTTTTATAAGGGTGGCTTATTTATTTTATATGATTTTATCGGAATGCTTTCAGAATAACATTAATTCCGCCTCAAATACTACTAGATGTTTGTTTTGTTTTACACATGGATGGAATCCAAATTTTATATAATACGACACTACATCTCGGTTATTTCCCAGATTTGTCTGGATTTCCAGCAATTCAAACCTCGCAAATATTGAGGTAAAATCTTCGGAATTCCTTTCCAGTATAAATTATTTGCCATGCTATAAAACAAATATTTCATAGAGACGAAATAAATGATTTATTTCGTCTCTATGATAAACTAGGAAGAGTTTATCAACGGGAACCTCTTTATCGTAATTTCAGTTAAATTATTGTTGTAATGCTTTAAATAAAAAAAAATGATAATAATACGCATCTGAACCTTAAAAAACTGGAACGACAAAATATGAGCATTCCAACAACTGGAACGATTGTTCAAGAGTGGAATAATATATCTCTGCACAGTAGACACCCCTATGCTCTTGACCATCATGAATTCGACAAGAGTGCGTCTAACGCCTTCTAACATAGCGAGTTCCTTCTTATATATACGGTACTAGAATCGGCAAATTTCAGGTTAGATTACGACTGAACAATAATTGCCGATAAAGCCGTGCACTGCAATGAGCCAGACATTATGCCGATGGACAAAAAGAAGAAAATCGAATTCCTAATCGATATAGCTGTTCCAAACTCACAACTTTCAAAAGCGGCTGAAGAGAAACAAAAATATACAGACCCCCAAGCTAGAAGCTAAAGAATCTGAAAAATATCATCAACATTCTGGACAAAAATCTGTTTAGAATAATGCAGAGCTCGGTAATTTTGGTTATACCACTCACATAGCGAAGCATAGATAGCAGTTGTTTTGGCTAAGATCCGCCCTTCATTTAAAGTCCAGTTTAGCTGGGAAAAAATGTAAAGGAAAATAAAAATAACAATAGGCGAAAAGATGAAAAGGTATAAAAAAATACTAATTGACCTGAATTTTGACCTGGAAGATCGGCATCGCTGGGGCGGTTCTTCGAGCCCCCCACACCACGGTTCGTGAGATAGTAGATAAGTTAAAGATTGGCAAATCGACCATTTTTAACCATTTGAAAAACATGGGCAAATGTACAAAAATGTAAATAAACAAAAATTCTCATGCTTCATTTTTGAATCGAATGATAACTGGTGATGAAAAGTGGATTCTGTACAATATCCTGTAATGAACAAAATCGTGGAGGTTGTCAGGGTTAGCAAGTACAACGATAGATGACCGTATCCGAAGAAAATTATGCTTTGTCTTTGGTGGGATTGAAAGGAACCAATACACTTTGAGCATCTTTCTCGCAATCAAACAATTAATAGCGACTTTTACCGTTCACAATTAGAAGAATTGTAGGCAGCAAATAAATAAACTAGACCAGAATCAGCAAAAAGAAACTGCGTCGTGTTTCATCATGACAATGCACGACCACACGTTTCAATTGGGACCCAACAAAAATTATTGAGCTTCAATTGGAATATTTTGCCCCATTTGTCTTGCTCACCAGACATTGCATACTCGGATTACCATATATTCTACTTCCTCCGAAATTGTTTAAGTGGGATTTTTTTAAACGGATTTTTTGACAATAAAGATCTTCATTTGTGGGAAAAACACTCTGGACCTACCACCACGTTGGCAAAAAGTGGTAAATAATAATGTTAATTACATAATAAACGAAATAAATATTTACATAAACCATGTGCGTTTCTCTTTCTCACCGATCCCTACAAACTTTCTAGACCATCCGAATCCAAACAAATCTTTCTAATGCTTTTTATTCGAAATGGGTGTGTATCCAACATAAGTCGATGAGAAAAAAAAATGAATAATAATAATATAATAGAGCGAAACTTTTTTTTACTAATATTAAAACAATTAGCTAGTTTGTAGAAATGGCTCTATAAAACATATAAATACAAAATATCCATATTTTCTGTTTAATAAAATTAAACGTAATATATAATTTTATCACCAAATATATTTTAATTATTTCACAATTACCATATTTTCATTTATTTATTACCTATCTAGGTGTTTTAAAAAAGTGCATTTCAATTTATAATATTGTGTCAATATTGGCTTTACAAGATATATGAGTGAGAGTAAATAAAGGTCATAATTAACGATATAATTAGTGAAAATATTATTAATTTATTAAATATTTTAGGTTGTTGCATTTTCTCTTTTATAATTTTGCAATTATTTTTCTAGTTGACTAAAAAAACCTATATTGTTGAAAATATATATATATATATATATATATATATATATATATATATATATATATATATATATATATATATATATATATATATATATATATATATGATCGAAAAATTGTGTACTGGGCCCGTGGAGAAAAGTATTGAAAAGCTAAAAGCTAAGGAAGTTCACCCGTGCTCCAAGTCGTGCTTTGCCATTCCTTCATCCGCCATGTTTGCTGGCTTTGCTGGCGGATGAAGGAATGGCAAAGCACGACGTGGAGCACGGGTGAACTTTCTTAGCTTTTCATATATATAGTCCAAAAGTTTGGAATATTCAAACATTTCGCTTTTTTATTGATATTAAGTTTTTCTTTTACTCGTTTTCGTAACTCTTACTGGTACCAAATAAAACTCGACACCAAATGATCAATGTGTGTAAAATTAATATTGATTATTTTGGAGTAAAAAATACAATGTACCAATTGCCTTTAAAAGTAATTAATAAAAAAAAAGAACAACTTTCAATAAAACTAATAAGCAGCAGTTCCTCCATGGGTCTGTATGCATGCCTGTAGGTTATTTGGTACGATGTCGATTAAATGATCATGTGCATGACATTCATGCCATTGGAATTGTTGGCCACCCTAATTTGGTTATTCCCTCTTCTTCAAGAAAATTTTGTACTGCTGCTGTTCGATGAGGAGGTGCGTTGTCGTGAAAATAAATCCGTCGCCTACTGCGTCTCGGAACAGACGCACAACATGATTTAAAACTTCCTCGATGTACACAGCACCAGTGACTCTTTTTTCCAGGACCAGTAGAGGTGTCCGTGTACCCCTCATAACACCACCCCAAAACATCACTCTCCCACCTTCAAATGGGATACGTGGTTGAGCTGTTTCTAATCGGGCTTGTGGACCTGGAGCTCTCTAAACTAATGTTCCTTGGAATCCTCCTCATCCGAGAACATTACGTTATCAGTTAGGATTATCATCCACCATTTCTCGAGCCCATTGAAATCTTAATTTTTTTGTTGAAGGATTAGTTTGGGAACTTGTAAAGGTTTTCTGCGATGCAAATTTACCGCTTCCAGTCAGCGTGTTGAAATATTCACCCTTTTAAACCTAACAAGCTCCCTTGATATACCACTTACAGATTCCAGACTTCTTTGATTTATTTTTATTTCTTTCTTCAGCTGGTTGTACATCGTTTTCTACCACTTCAGGGGCAATCCTTTGCACCATTTGGCTCTGGGAATTTTTTATGAATTTTCGATACAGCTCTTTGGGAAATATCTACAATTTCCGCGATATCATTTTGATTAAAGCCCTGGTGTAACAAAGCAAACTCTTCTTCTGTTAAAATGAGATATCATGTTTCTAGGCAATTTTTAAACGGATTGGTAGAAAATTGAAAATGAACTGAAATAATGTGTAAATACGAATCGAAAAACCTGTATTATCAGCAAAACAATAGTTTTCATTTAAAAATGGTCTAAAATAAACATCCATCATAATTTTTAAGGTATCATAGGCGTAGATATCCTATTTGTAAATATTCCAAACTTTTGGACATATGTGTATATATATATATATATATATATATATATATATATATATATATATATATATATATATGTATATATATATATATATATATATATATATATATATATATATATATATATATATATATATATATATATTATATATATATACTAGGCTTATTTTTTTTTTAATAACAGCAGTACTTGATTTTGGCATCATCGGAAAGAGCATTTTTTTCTGAATTCAATGATTCTATTTTGAAAAAAAAATACAATATTAACCACATTGAATTAAGAAAAAATGCTCTTTCTCAACAATGCCAAACTGTTGCCATAATGCGATACTGTTGTCATTAAAAAATCACGTTAGCCTAGGATTTAAAATATGCGAAAAGAAAAAAAATTAAAATATACTCAAAAAGTTGCAAATATTTCCCAATGTTTTTTTTTTGTTTAATTTCATTAAGAAATCTCAGAGCTTTCTGTACTTAATAACCACCCTGTATATCAGTTTTATATAAAAGTTAGCCAGTTTAGAAGAAAAAATCACCTAATAGATTTTTTGAAATTGTTTACTTGATGCGCTTTATGTTTTACAGAAAAAATACTCACTCCAGTTCATATGTCTAGTCTAGTTCATGTTCAATTTATAGTGTTTTTGAAATATAGAAAATAAAAATAAATAGAAATAAAAATAAGTAGAAAATAGAAATATATATAAAAATATTATACTTATATTTTTCTGGTAGTTAGAGCCCTAATAGTTTAATCGGGACATCTTTAAAGAAGTGCAAATCATAATTTAAAATATTATCAGAAAAAATATTAAATTCTTTGTGATAGCAAATATATATTTTTTTTATTTTGATTATTTCATTCTAATATATTTTTTTTTGAACAGTTAAAGAAGAAAATATAAATAGCGGTTTAAAATAACGGATTTTTTAAAAAAGACTTCAATTTATATCTATATAACTAGTTTTATGTTTAATATGAAAGCTATGAAATGGACATAACTATAATTTATTCTATTCTACAATGCATAATGCTACTGCTGGCAAAAAAGAAAATAAACTATTGAAAAGCAAATAGTTTCAAAAATATTTACTTGTGTCTGATCCACCTGGAATAAGCCCAAACCGATGAAATAATGCATAACTGCAATTGTCGCAATTTAAAGTGCATATTGGCCTTCTAACTTCCAATAATGGACTGACTGCACGACGTGGACTTGTTGAAGAGGATCTGCCAGGACTCAAAGGTTCCATAGTCGATGACAAATTCAAACTCATAATTCTCAGATATTCTTGAGCGGGATCATTTTTGGACACATTTCTTTTTCTGGGACTGTTTGGTGATTTCTTGATGACGGAAGGTCCAGGCTCGTCATCGTTGGGGCTGTCTTTTTCCGACATGTTGTTCGGTCGGCTGCCCGACTGCGACTGATACATAACGGTCGCGCTGCCGTTATAAAGTAGCGTGAGCGACTTGCAGTTGAAAGAGCGATACGTAAACTTTTGATAATGTAAATGTTAATTCCGGAGAAGAAAGGTTTTGCTTCGGAAATGGGCGGTGTATAATGAAACCAACTTAGAGTGGTGTGCTTTGGATAATTTAATAAGTTAAAACGCTTCTTTAAGAAAAAAATAAACAAATTGGGCTTGAAGGAAGGAAAATTAACCAAGAACATTTATATTTTAAAAAATGTATAATGCTGGAAATTTAATATAAAATGTTAGTGGGAATTAGTTAATAATTAATTAAAACACATTTTTTTGCCTGAAAAATAGAATAATAATAAATTATGTTTCTAAATTAATTACATTATATATAAACAATATATTCACAATAATATCCAGAATGAATGAATTTTAAAGGTTCCATTATCGCACTGTTCCATGACATGCATTTTTGATCACTTATAAAAATTAATGGAGTTTAGTTAGGATAACTTATCACATCCATCATATAAACTTGATATTATAGAAGATTGTCCAATTAGAGAGAGCAAATGTTTCCCTCGGCTTCGTCTGATGGAATACATTCTAGAAACCTAATTTTCGATAAACACTTTCACATTGTCAAATTTCCTCATTTGGTCTTCTCATATACAAGACATCGACATTTTTTCTTACAGTTATCCTTCTGATTATTCTACATATCCATCTTAACAGTTGGTCTCAATACTCTCTTATACAATCTTAATTTGGTATTTCTGGATATAAATTTCGATCTTATTAAATGGTCCTGATTACAAGGTTTCTGCACATCTGTTACAAGTGTTCCTGCACATCGTAACACGTTGTGTTCTTTTATGACAAAAACCTGATCGGTTGTTCCTCTGTCCTTCTTATTACATGCCTGTTATTCCCCTATCTGTGAATCAATTTTTCCCTCTAACCTCTTTTTGATAAATATCGCTACTATTTTATAACAAGTATCTAACAAAAAAATCCCTCTATAATTATTACAATCTGTTTGGTCTCCGTTTTATATGATAGGTATAATGATGGCATTGTCCCAACTTGCTGGTATTCTTTCTTCCCTCCATATTGTAATGATCAGTTCGAACAAGATTTAATATAACCCCACAAAAATAATCCAAGGATGTGAGATTGAAAAAAAGGAGTTTTTCGAAAGTGGAACACATATTATACATAGCAAAAAGGTTCCAGCTACAAGCGAAATAATCTTGCTTGTTTTATTTAGTTTACTAAGTTGAAGTTCATCTGTATCCATCGTATTTTATCTCGTGAAACGTGAAAGATTTATTTCAAAATCCTCTCCAAAAATACTAAATTAAAAATGCCAGTGTCACACGGCTATAATTTTCAGCTTTCAAAGACTCGAGTTAAAAGAAGGAATGTTTAAAATACACGTCTGATGCATAAAAGGAGATCTGAATTTTCTAGATACAGAAGACGCTGTTATGTTAAAAATTTACCAGCGAGTTAGTAAATTGGCAAACAGTAACCTTGTTTCTAACATATTTTAGAAGAATAATTAATGAGCTTCAAAATGCAGGGCTCTTTGAGACGAAATTTCGGATTATATATGCTAAATGAAAGAATATTTTATGTAATCAAATAGTTTTATTCATAGTTTCATTCACTAATCATATTCGAAGCACTTCTTTGCCACAAAAAATCTTTACAAGTAGGGTACAGGGGGACTAGTTGATCATAGGGGCAAGTTGTGCAATCGAAATATCTCGAAAACTAAGCAACCTACAACAAAAGTGTAAATGGCGAAAAGAAGGGATTATGGGAGGGGAATACATAGCGCGACTGTCATTTACTATCCGGTTTTCTAATAAAATAAGAGAACGCTTTGTTTTTTTTTTCGGAGTAAAAAAAATATTACAGGTCATCATATTTTTTCTACTATACTCGTATAAAAACACTTAATAAGGACCACGTAAGTATTTAAAGATTACTTAATTATTGTTCTTTCGATTTTAGATGGTTATTTATTTTTAACTCTTATGATTGTTTTATAATCAAATTTTTATTTTGTTTTCAACCGGGGCTAATTGGGCAACGCGCGTTCAATGCTTGCCCAACTAGCCCCACTAGATGTTCATTGTAGAAAATCAATTTTTTTTAATAAAGTAATAACCATCAATTAATTTGTGCATGTGATGATTCTACATAAAGTTTGCTAATTAAAATTATTTATATTGATAATTGTATTAATAATTATTATTACATTAGGAGGCGTACATATAAAAGAAAGACTTCAAGGTTTAGCTATTAGTCAACAATTGAGTGATGCAGCAAAATCTGTAGAGAAGGAAAAAATGAGTGTAAATGCTGCAGCCAAACAATTTAATATTAACAGGATAACTTTAAAGATATATGTTTGTATTAATTGTGATATAGACAAAGATGATCATGATTCTTGATCTCATAATTAGTTACTACTTTAAGTTAATATTTATTTGCGCTATAATTATTCCTAAATATATAATTTAAAATATAAAAAGTGTAATAATAATCAAAAGATTGGAAAGATTTATTTTTGTTTGATTTTAATTTTATTTTTCCAGAGATATGATAACAAAATGAGTATGTAATAATCATAATAAATAAATATTTGCTTGTGGATTACAATGATTTTGTATTCAGATCATTCTATACAGTTATCAAGTCCATTTTAGCCATTACTCAGCTAGCCCCATACCCACTAGCCTCACTAGTGGGACACGTTGAGCAACTTGGAGCGCTCTCGCATTTCCGATAATAACTTCTAAACTTATACTCGGATCGTTTTTACACCGCTAGACGAGATCAAACGAAAAGTTGCTCAACTAGTCCCGCTCTACCCTACGATTAAATAATGCCATCTAAATTGGAGCTTAAACCTGACAAACAATTTTGGTATGAACGAAATAAATTAATGTCTGATGATACAATGCCAGGACTATATGCTGGATAAGTTTACTATTTATACATTCTGAACGTTTATGTTACAAACGTCATACAAGGGGCGTCTCACGGAAAATAGAACTTCTTATAAAATAACGACTTCCAGTAGCGCCATATTTTAATCGTTGGAAAGGTGCATCCTTCACTGACGTTTTGACAAAAATTCAGGACATTCGGATCATTAGAAGCCAAGTTATCGCGCTTAAAGTGTCAGTGTGTTTATACCATCGGTCGAACAACGAACATCGAACAAAGATCAAATATTAATTTTTGTTTTAAGTTTGGTAAAACATTCACCAAAACATTTCAATTAATGAAAGAAGTATATGGTGGGAATTGTCGATCCCCAAAGTAAACCAAAGTTTTAGTTTCATGATTAAAGCTCATAATAAGCATCACTCTGACCTTCGTTTGATGCATTATGAACATTTTTTCCCGTGCTCCATGTAATAATTCTTCATTTCTTCTTCAGCCCGCACAAACGTCCCCGTGATTGGTTTCTGGCCTTAAACAGTTATGAGTATCAAAAAAACGACATTACTTATACCACTTTTCGATGGTTAAAACTAGTAATAGATTTCTTAAGCTGCATAATATAATAAAATAAACCCTCAAGTTTTTTCGTAATCAAGCTTATTCAAATGGTGATCAACTATTGTTTTCGATAAATTTAAATTCTCGGTAAGTTCACGTACAGCTACGTGGCGATCACTACAAATCAGAGCTTTTTATTTGTCATTAACCGCATACGTTCGCACAGAGCGTGGTGCAAGAGCAGCTCTTTTATCTTTGGAGAAATAAAAAAAGGAACAATATGATGGAAATCCACATTTTGATCTTCAATTTTTGAAAGGACGTCAAATATCGACAGAATTCCTAATGAGTAGAATATTTTTATTGAATACTAATTAAAATATACTGTACATCTCATTAATCTAGCAAATTATCATGGAAGGTTTAACATCAGAGCAACGCTTGCAAATTGTTGAAATTTATAGAGCACTTTGTAAACTTTATGGCCAACATTATCGGCCAATTGAGCGGAGTTATCGACAAATTCCGAACACATTCCACGCTGCTCGATATTAAAACAAAAGCAAGACAAAAAACTGTGCGTTCGGAAGACAAAAAGACAAAAAACTGTGCAAATGTTAATCTGTGATTATGTTAAATCTTTGGCCTATGCCGACAAACCAGCCACTACTGACGCCTTGGAAGCCAACATAATTCGGAGAAGTGCAGACATAAGATTATATTTCGTCAGAAATATCTGCCTTCTTCTGGAGAATTATTTAACCTAAAAAGAAATCCACTATGCAACATTAAATTGATGCAATTGAGTCAAAATTCAGCAACTAATTTTTTTTAATACATAAAATATCATCATAGTTATAATATAATTATAAATATAATTACGTAAACATTCATTACACACATAGAGTTTCCACCGTGAAGGTATACTCAACACTATAATCAGAATCCTTCAATCGGGCATATCAATTAATTCAAAATTCCTTTTAGTTCTGTTGAATTTAGTTTATTGATTCGATTTGTAAATGTAACGTATGAAGTTCATTAAAAAATTATTAAATTGAAATTACGCTTTATCATTTAAATTTCTAGCAAATAACGATTATATATTCACAAAGCTGACTCTTCGAGCGTTTCAAAACTCTATAATAACGCATGATTAGTTACAGTCATCTGAAAATTACTAAATTTCTCCGTAGTCAGAAATTTAGAAATTTTCCGATGGTTGTAACTGGTCTTCCAATTATGATAATCATGCATTATTATAAAGTTTTGAAAAGCTCAAAGAGTCAGCTTTCTCCGAAACAAAAAAATTTGGACAATGCAATATTCCTTGAACAATTTCAGGTAATATAATAAAATTTTCGAGGTGAATAATATCTATAAGCCATATAAAAGCTTCATATAGAGAGATCTAATAAATAAGGGGCCACAAAAAAAAATATTAAATTTTTATTTCTTATTACGCGAAATCTTTATTACGAGAAATGCTCAGGATTCCTGAATTGTGTAGATGATAGTCTTAATTAAAAACAACTCTTACATTAAAAATAAAACAATCATACGTTTCTGTACCTATGTGTATACACATATATTTATGTGCAGTATACAAAAAAATGTTTACACACTTGAAATAAAACTGAGAAAATACTTTCTGTATATCATAATTTTAACACAAAAACTCTTTGTTTACCTTTATTTTTATGTTATTTTAATACACAGTTTGCTTGTTTACCTTTGTGTTTCTATATGTAATTTTTAAAAATTTTATTCATATTCCTTTTGTTCTATTGAAACTATTAAGAATATACAAGTTCATGCGCCACATCGTTTTAGACAATTACCAAATTTGAAAAGAGACTGGCTGTTGGTACGAACGAAGTAGCTTTAAGTTTTTGCGAAAGATCGAAATGATTGGATATTGCTGCTTCAAACGGTTATGAAAACATTGATAAGATGATATGGATCCAATGATATGATGGTATATTGAACTTATAGTTGTCGAAATCGACATGAATATATCCGGGAAGTTCGTGAGGCTTCTGTGGTAATTAGAGATAGGACTTTTTCGACAGTGACTGTCAATCGACGTCTCCTGGCGATATGGCTGAGCCCTTATCATCCTTATTGGCTTCTTACCCTTAAAGCTTTCCAGGTGTGGCGAATTCAAAAATTAATTTCATATCAAAATAATGACTTGTCTTTAAATACATTCTATACCTAGCTCTATTTTTCGAGCGAAAAATGTATGTCGATAGAAATATAGCTGTATCTATTGGAAAAATTGGTAATGAGTAGTAATTTGTAATGTAGTACAAGAAATATCGGTGATAAATATAAAGAATTCCCATACATTTGTCGAGAAATCTGCTTACCCTTCTATATTTTTTGCCAATAAAAAGATATAATATAACAAACACATTATTTGTGGATATATTTAAAGTTTCCCAGAAAAGGCGCACAGATCACAATAAGATTATATTCAAATAATAACTGAGATGTAAATTTTAAAATGAAAGTTATATCGGCTCGCGTGAAATTGGCAATAATTTCCAAAAGCAATGTTCCGCCCCCAAGCGGAAAATGGGACACACACATATACACACACATACTCAAACATGATAGATCTTTCTTAAAAAGATCTTGAAAAGGATTATTTTCATGCATAAATAACGAAAACCTTATTTATTTTTAACTGAAAATATGAAACATAATGATATTCATATTATTTGGGATAATATTACTTTTTAATAAAATCAGATTGTGTCTCTCCTTTCAAAAATATTTGCAGCAATAGAAAATAGAACTCACATAACACTAAGAAAATGAAAATTAATTGAAAAATGTCTGTTGAAAAATATTTTTCATTAATTTTTATGTATGCAGGGGTGGTTAAGGAATTATTGTTCGTAACATCTCACGAGAAATTAGGAAAAATCGTGCATTTCTGCGCATACGTTTTCTGTCTTTTATTAATTTTATTCTGCAGTGGCTGCAGTCAGAAGATCGACTTAACTTTCGATTGGATTTCACTGGAAAGAAAATCCAGAAATTCATCTCTTATTAATTCTGAAGATTAATAAGAAAGATTGCATTCCAATTTTTTGCTAATAATAGTGCACATTGTTCGATCTTTTCCCTTAATCACCTGATTTAGTTCCATGCAACTTTATTTTCAAAATTGAAAAAACTATGATAGAATTTTGGAGCTTTGAAAGAAAATTTAGAATCGATTCTAATTGTTATTTTGGCTCAGCAGCTCAGCTCTTTCATTGGAACATTTTCTGAATCAATAATAGACATGTAACAGTTTCAGTTGTTATGCTCCCATTACTTAATAATAATTGATAAATGTTTATACTTGTTTTCGTTTATAAGTGATAATGTTAAGTTTTATCTGTATTTTATATTATATAAAGGTACGCTTAAAAAATAAAAAATATATATTACAGGGAATAAAAACAGTCCTGTTAGATCTTATTGACTTTATGAATTGTACGCAAGTCACGTTTCCACTCCCCCCACTCTAATCTAAAACAGGCACAGGAACTTTCGTGAAGAGTATTTTCATATTTTTCAAGACACACAACAGGGATTTTCCCGTTTCTTTTTTTTTGTCCTTTTGACATGACTGAATTAGCAATTTTGTCTTGTTTTCTTTTATATTCTTATCTATTAACACAGATTTATATATTTCACAAGTTGGTATTAAAAACAGACAGCAAAAACTTTGTTTACTTTTACAGGACCTGAGTTAATGTATTGATGTCTCATCCACGGTATAGTCCAGTGTTATTACCGTGTAAGTTTCTTGTTCCCGAAAATTTAAATATTAATTCAATATTTCGGTTGGAACCTTAGCTGTAGAACACTAAATTCGAAGAGATTTACAACTAAACAGCAAAACATTGTTTTAACTTCTCGATGCACATTTTGTTAACCATGTTAGTATCATTAGGAGATGATTTTAAGATTCCATCTTCTGTTTAAAAAAGTGATTTAGTGTATAGTGGTAAATCTCTTTAAATCGAGTTAATTAAAAATAAGTTGTTTGGTAATAAGTTGAAATGTTTGCTATGATCTAAGTTGTAAGCTACTAAACCTGGAATATTGGTAACTTGTTAAAAAGTTATCAAATAATTTCGCACGTTTGAGGCATCCAGTTGTCATTCATATATCGTATTTCTTGTATTTTATCTCATTATCTCAAAATTTATCACAATATAAATTATAGGTTAGTGTTGCCCTTCCTGTATTCATTATATCAAAAATTTAATCTTCGCCGTTGAAAATTTCCAGTCTTATAATTATTTTCGCTTAGTGTTGGTGACGGATAAGTGAAATAATGTTTTGAGAGTTTCGAGAAAATTAAGGGTTGGGAAAACAATGAAAAAACGATTCGCGGCAAAATGGTTCAAGTCAATTATAAAATCCTAACAGCTTGGAAAATTTGTATAATTAAAAATGTACGTTTCTTTACTTTTTTGTACTTACCCTTCGGCTCTAAAGTACTTTCTTTTACGTAAAATACACCTTCCCGCATTATAATTTCTTGCATTATTATGGCAAAAGAGTAGGTGTCTGCTTTTTGTGAACCTGCTGGTAGTGGATTGCCCATTTTTAACAGTTCAGGAGCTGTCCATAAAAATCCTACATAAAAATAAAACTTGAACGTTATCATATTTAGACTAAAACAAATACTTAACTATATCCAATTACAATATCTAAAGCAATTGAAAATAAATAATTAAAAGAAGAATTTATGATTAGAGGCATGTCAGTCTCTATATTATTCATCAACTGAATCCGTGTCATCTGTCATAATTTCCGAGATTTTTACATTTTTGTTTTTAATTTTTCGTTTTTAATGGAATTCACTTTAGGCTTTATGTTATTATTAAACTAATAAATACATTCATGAGAAGTCATGATATATTAAGAATTTAGGTCATCACATGTCTTAATATTTGATTAGAAAGCAATTATTATAGAGTAACAAAACTTATTGTTATAGTGAACAAAACGTCATAAATATTTAGTTTTTAGTAAGACAGTTTAAGTACAAACATTTATAAAGAAGAAGTCACCACAATCATTTAATTCAATGTGTCTACCATTTTGTGCAATATTAACTCTAAGCCTAAGGTCAAAAGAACTATTGACTGTAATGAGCATTAACTCATTGGTATTCATAAACACATTTCTTTTTCTAATTTGAATGTCCTCTATTGTGGTGGGTGGCATTTGATAAACTTATTCTTTAACAAAACCTCATAAGAAAAAATCTAGTGTTGTCAAATCCGGAGATCTGACTGGCCATGGTACGGGACCTCCAAATATTGTCTCACCTGCCTGCTAAAATGTGGAGGAGCGCCGTCTAGCTGTAATAACATTCGTCTCGCTACACTTAAAGGTAATTTTTAAATCCACTCTTCAAAATTATTTTGCAAAAAATGAAAAAACCATTAACTCTATTTTCAAAAAAATGTGGCCTTAGGAGGCGATCTGCAATAATACCAGCTCACACAATAAGAGACAATTTATGCTGATGGTTTAAAGGGATAATGGATCTTGGATTTTCACTGCTGTAATAGTGGAAGTGATGTTGGTTGAAGTACCCATTTTTGTGGAGAGTTGCCTCATCCGTGAATAAAATATATTTGAAAACGTTAGGTTGTTCTCTATTTTTTTTTCTAGTTTGCCAGTTACAAAATTCAAGCCTTTGATCGAAATCATTTTGATTTACTTTTTGCATCAATTGTATATGATACGGATGAAATGTATATTTCCTAGTTATTCTTTTCGCTGTGGATTTTTTACAGCTTGCAGAATTAAATATTCGTTTTCTTCACTCTTAGTTCTTTTCTGCCTTTCGAAGTTTTTTACATAATCGACACATCCAATTTTTTCAAATTGCACTTTCACGTACTACACTAATGCATTAGGATGACGTTCGGCGTTAGGAAATCTTTGTGCATAAATTATATTTGCTATAAAAGAGTTTTGATTACTTGCGCCCAAAACGTGGATCATGTAGGAGGAATTGGTAACCCTCTTTAGAAAAATTCATTTTCGTTCTACTTTCTGTTCTAATAAACACCGTACTATACAATTTGACAGTTCACAAAGTCCAAATAATTGACCGTTTGGTCCATTTGTTTCTACGCCATGATTGTCTAAGGCGTCTAGGTCATCGTTGTACTTTAAGCAATAACTGGATATTCACATATATTTTGGATAGTCAAAATAATAGATCATAAAAATATTTTTTCCTATATAATTATGAAATAAGTACACTCTTTTTTTCTGTATCACATAAAAACTGTTTAAAAGCTATACTAGAACAATATTAGCCATTTGAATTGAATTTTATGACATTGGAATTCTAAGGTGAAGGGAGGTCTAAGGTCAATTCCATTAAAAAACAAATATTAAAAACAATAATGTAAACATCTCAGAAATTATGACATTAAAAAAAACTGAGATGTGATGTTTTGTTTTTTTTTTCAGTTATTTCAGTTATTCTGGACACCCACATAAACAAATTTTGTTTGCATTAAAAGTTAAGTCATAGTTTCACTAATATTCCTACCAAAAACGATAATCCTACATCACAAAATAAATGATATATGACACCGCAAAATAGAGATAGAGAAATAAAGATAAAATTAATTTTAAATTATGCAGCCTATTAATTTGTACATCTCTTATACTTGAACTTTTTCTCTATCTCCAGTCATTATGAAGATATCAACTGATATCGCACTATTGGGATACCCTGTATATATCCCTGTATATATATATATATATATATATATATATATATATATATATATATATATATATATATATATATATATATATAATAAATAATATGTATATATTACTTCTAAATAATACTTACTTTTCCAATACTGATATGAATTGACATCAGCCTCATCAGATTTATCATTTCCTCTCAAAAAATGCAAACCGAAATCAGATATTTTAAGAACAAATCTACTATCAACCAAGCAATTCGAAGATTTAAGTGCCCCATGAGACTTAATAGGGCTCCCGTGTAGATAATGCATACCTCTAGCCAGATCCATTATTAAAGACATCCGGAAGGTCCAATCCAAATTGTATTCTGGGTTTTCTAAAATATCTTGTAAACTACCTTTCTGGCAATATTCTATTAATAAACAATTGTTTGGATTTTCGATACAAGCTCCGTAAAATTTGACAAGGTTGTCGTTTGAAAGATCTTTCATCGCTTTTAATTGGATTAGTTGTTGATGGTTGGGATTAATTTTAATGTTAGGCAATTTTTTTATTGCTACACGAATTGATTTGTAGTAACCTATTGTAGCAAAGATTTGCTTGTCCCCAGCCAAACTCATCTCGTCTATGTCCTACAATGTTTTTTTTGTGTATTAATTCCGGTGTCTTTGTTTCATATCGATTCTCACCTTTATAGTGGTGATTGAATGTATACTACCTCTTCTATCTTTTGATAGGAACACTATATCATCATAGCTAACTTTCCATGCTTGAGAATAAATCTCAGCTTTAAATTTATAATGCCTAAAAGGAAATATTGTTCCATATTGTTTGAATTATGATCATTATTGATTTTCTTGCTTGTAAAATTTGAAAAATTTATCTTAAACGCTTCAATACGAAAATTAGCATAATCTTGTAAATACTCACCTGTAATAAACTGTTGCTACTATCAACAAACCAACCAAAATAACACAAATTAAGCTTATGAGCAGAATATTTACTTTATCGTAAGCTAAAAATAATGAAATAATAATTACTCTATCGTGAAAAATCCAATATTTTTTTAAAAGTACACATTGAGATTTTTCCATAATTCTCTCAATCAACTGAAATTTCATTTAAAATTCATTAAATTAGAAGTTAGATATTTGATTTAATTTTTTGTATAATAAATTAAAATCACGTCTAGTTTCAGAAATACGGTGTACAAATTAAAATCAAAAAGTATTGAATATTGAGTTTTTTTTGTCGATATATTAAGTACTGCAGATCCTATTCGAATCAGATTTTTTTTCCGCCGTATATCAATTTTGAAAGGAATTTATTACAGAAAGGAAAAAAAAGTTCTGTTCCCTATGAACTCACAGCTGAGAATGAGACTAGACTCTTTAATGTTATTGTGTTATTATTCTGCAGATTCAAGAAAAATAATTTCCTTCTTGAGATTGTGACCTGTATCGAAAAGAGGATTCTGTATGATATTACAAAGAGGAGAAAAGGGTGAGTTAATCCTAGTGAGCATCAACCAAGCACATATCCGCGCCAAAAAAGTGTTGCTGTATATATGGTGGGACCAGCTGGGCGTTGTGTATTATGAGTTGCTCCAATCGGGTTAAATAATCAGTGTTGAGCGTTATTAACAGCAACCGAATCGTATTATAGACATTCTGGAAGAAAAAAGTCTTATATAGACAATACAGCATAAAAAAGAACAGCCGGTGTATTCTCCAGACTTCGGCCCTTCCAATTTTCGTATCTTCCGATCCCTGCAACATCATCTGGTTGATAAACGCTTTATATTTCTTGAGGAAGTGGAAAAAAGCTAAAAGTGGTGAAAGTATATAGAAAATTACTTGGAGAAATTACTTGGAAGATGAGGTTTGTATTACTTTTTTCCATAAATAATACGAGACCCTAATATATAATTAAAAACAACGTGAGAGGTAGAATGAAATGTTTAAAAATTATGAAAAGATGCTTTACAGCATAGGTTCCCAACGGATGCGGTACAATCCCCAAAAAAAATCAGAAATGGATACCAAGAATTCTGGTTTCAAAAATCAATATCAGCTCTCCACTTTAGATTGTGGCAATAGTATAGATTTTTAATTGCATTTCCTTCATCGAATTTGGCTGAGCGTGGATTCAGTGGAGTGCCTAAATTACTGTAACTAAGGAACAGCTGAGCAAGCTTATCACTGAGTGTGGCGATTTGTAACTGATATTAACAAAATTGGAACCTGATATAAACAAATTGTTAAAATTCCACCAGTCTCAACCTTATTGATTTTGTGTTTATTTTAAAATTTTTAATAAATAATTCTTTACTACATTTGATGGTGTTTTTAATTAATGTATGCTTTGTGATTCTTAATAGATAGATAGACAAATAAAATAGGTATAGATACGTACAACAATATTTTAACTATTACGGAAGCGGTGGTCCAGAAAATGTTGGAAACCTTCGCTGTATAGCATTACATTGATGGGATGCTAGTGCGATAAGGATGCAAATACAGTAATATTTATTATAGCATTTTTCATCCTTTCTTAGTAAAATATCAACTTAGTAATAAAATTTCTTCTTAGTAATAAAATATAATCTGAAGATTTTTCTTTTTTGATAGATAAAATAGGGTACTTACTGGGACATTTTGAGAGATCGTATCCACATGGTGGATCATCTGCAGGGAAAAAAAAATCACCAGGATCCCACCAACCAATGCTTTTATTCACAATCGAATACGTTCCCATTATCCTGGACTTTCCGTTTGTCTGAGCCACCAAAGCGAACGTAGAAAGCCTCTGCACGTTGCAATTCAATGTCATATTCCATCCTTCGTTACCTTAAAGACATCTTTATGTGTTTTTAATCATTTTGATCTTTTTATATGACCCCTTGTGTGGGTGACTTTGAAAAAATCTTACTTACTAGCGTAATATTTTCCACGAAAACCTTGAATTAATTTACAACCTCTCAAGCTATTGTTATTAACAATATTTTCTTGAATTGTGTCTACATACATTAGCAGAGCTTGTCTGATATCTTCTAAATAATAAGAACCTCTATATTCTTGTTCTATTACCTTTTTGAAATCAGCTTCTCTATACGGATACAGAGTTAATAGTGAATCATAAGCTTTTTTAGCTAATTCGTTATTGTTTTCTGTATCATTTGGAACATACCAAGGGGTATCAGGGATATCGGCACTAAAATATAAAATTAATTATTATTAAATATTGGGTACTAAACTTAGTATCCGCCACTGATAAATTAGGTCTTCGACTTGATATTTAGAGTTTTTCGACTATCGTTAACATTTATTTATGAAAAAAAGATACAAAATTAATCTTTGAAGTAATCTTCCTCATTTTCAATACAGTTTCGCTACCTTTCAGGCAACTGTCGATTCCCAGGTCGAAAAAGCTTGGTGGTTTTGATGTGATGAATCCTTTTTGCTGTATGTGGCCGTTCGATACCCTGAAGTAAAACTTCTCTTCTTTCCTTGCCAGTAGAAAACATGTTTACTCCAGATCGTCTATAAAAGGAACTAATTGCTGCTGATAGTGACTATTTAACCAGACCAGAGCAACTCATAATACACCACGCCCCACTATACACACAGCAACCTTTTTAATGTGGATATTTGGTTTTCTTTTATTGATAGCCCACTCGGATTAACTCACTTTTCTCGCATCTTTGGAATATCGACACAGGTCACAATCTTATACCAGTTCTTTTTGTTGAATTTGGAGAGCAATAGTACAACGGCATCAAAGCGTCTAGTCATATGTTCAGCTGTGAGTTCTTAGGAAACCCAACGACTCTTCTTGGTGTAAACATTTAAAATTGGTTTGCGATATTACCAAGTTCATGTCTGACGACAAAGATTTTTAGATGTTCCAGATGTTCTGCATCAAATAAATTAAAATTTCCAGTTGGGAATTGCTGGAACCACTTCTCAGGACCTAAATCGCCTTCCTCAGAATTGTTTTTTTAATAATAAGCAAAGATTAATATCTAAAAATGTCTACTATATTTAAAATTGTGTCTATAACTACCTATAATAATCTATAACGATTGTTTCGATACACAATGCCTTTTTCAAATACAAACTATGTTAATCTAACATTAAGAAAAGTGATTACAATCTAAACTGTTGATCGGCTTAATAATACCATAAAACATGATAGTGGGGAAACCCATTTTTTCAACGTCTAGGAGGGCAATATAAAGGCTCTCTAAAAAATGTAATTTTTTGGATTTATTCTCATTATGTAACATTTTAAAATTATCATTGAAAATATGCTTTTCTAACATTAAGTGGTTCGCATGATCAGAATTATTTTGTTGTTTTGTGTAACTTTTTGTATGTTTTTTGAGCCTTATATTAAATTAATGGTTTTATTATAATTTTTTTATTAATTATTTTATTTATAACGTTTGGGTGGTATCCGTTATTTACTGCGATATGTTTGATGACATTCAATTCTTTATTATAATTACCTATGTATAAATGAGTTAAATGCTGCCATCTTTTGTGAATAAGGATGACAAGATTTATTTTGTATAATTAAATCTATATGTGATGGTTTATGAAAAATTGCAAAATCATGTTTATTATCTTTTCTAGTAATTGTTAAGTCTAAAAAGTTAATACTATTATGTTGCTCTTCTTCAACTGCGTTCTTATGTAAAGAATTTGTGTGAGTTAAGAATTGATTTAATTGTCTATCTGGACCTGTAAAACAACTTAGAATGCCATCAACAAATCTGTACCAGTAAAGCGATGATTTAAACAACTGATGTTGATTTATCTTATTTTTTAAGTTGTCCATAAAAATTTCCGCCAGTAAAGGGTTCTCCATTATCAAACCTGAAAAACTGAAAAAGGCACTGTGTGTCCAAACAATTGTTATATATGCAATTTTAAATATAGAGGACATTTAAATTTATGAGATATTAATCTTTGCTTAATTATTTAAAATTAATTTTCATCAAGTTACTGAGTTAACACCTGACACCTGAGTTAAATTTATTGTTTTTTCAGTTGAAAAGCAGTGCCTCAAAAGAAAGTATCATTAATTTTCGAATGACAAGCATCTCGCACTGAATTTTTAAGTTATATTCACAGTAGGTTGATATAATGTACCTTCTTTTGGAACTTAAAGATGGTGCTTTAAGATAAAGGGGAAAAATGATTCGAATAAAGATGTAACAAGAACATTTTTAAGCAAAAAGTGGCGGATTTTAAATTTAGCACATATTTATAATTATAATACATATAGTGGTATTGTTTGGAAAATTATTTTGTCTTCTTTGAAGGAAAAAGGACAAACAAAAACCAATTTATTTCAACAGAAAATTTATCCACTCTACTAATCAAAGCGATTTGATAATTTGCCTTCGGCAGATCGGTCGTTCTAGTAACATATCTCATTCAAACTTGTTTATAGTCATCAGGAAAATTTCTTATTTGAACTGCCTTTGACAGAGATTCAGCAGAGATTTAATGTGTCTCTTATATTACACCGGTGACTTACATAGCATATTTGGATCTAAATATAAGTAATGATTCTGAATAGTGTTGTCCATCAATCTCTCTAACACCATGGATACTTGAGATAATCGATGAACAATATCCCATGCGCTTTCTAAAATACAGAGACCATAACCTTGGCTGCTGACAGTTGAGTTTTTGGTCACTTTGAACGGCTTTCACCGACTGCTGTCCATTCAGTTGACTACCGGTTTGACTCCGGAGTGTAATTATGGATCCATGTTTCATCCATTGTCACATACCGCATGAAAACATCTTTTTTATTTCACTTAAACAGCTCCAAACATTGCTCAAAATCCTCAATACGTTGTATATTCGATTTAACAAAATAATTTTGTAAATTTTTCTGATGTTGTCTGCTGTAACCACCTCATGTAAACGTCTAGAGCGTTCAGCATCATCGGTGCTCGTACAGGCACGTTTGAATTCAGCATACCAATCAATTACAGCATAATAATCAATTAATTGTTTCAACGGCATTTTTATTCATCCATCAACAGGTAATGCTTAATAAATACACGAAATTATTTTATTTTCCATTGTTATAAAAATAACAAAAGTAGCGTCACTTAAAACACAACAACTCAGAAACTAGTAGACAGATTGTCATAAAATTTTGACACATGACGTGACTGGTAAGGATTTTTCGTATGTGTATGTCAGACCGGCAATTTATTGAGCGATGTGTTTATTTTGAAGCTAACTCTCTCTTATTCTTAATTTCGTCAGCATATAGTACCAGGTGTCACAGGTCATACTTATTGGATTCTAAACTGCTTTTTGATTTCACTATTTCTTTATTTTTCTTCTATTTTTCTTCATAAAGTCAAGGGCGTTGCCATGATTACACCCTCTCTGTTTATGAGTTCGGGTTTCTTCTGTTGTTATTGCAAATTCTTCTGTCCTTACAAATTATAATGAAAATGTCCTCTTTAATTCTTTAAACAATAAAGACTCGAAATATAGAGATTTATTTATAAAATTTAAAATTTTAGTTGTCAATATGTACCGGATTGTTTTAATTTGTTTAAATATTTGTCAAAGGATATATGTGTATAGACAAATTAATTTTCCAAAAGAATAAAATATTTGAAATATAAAATATCATGTATACGCAAAAGTTTTCAATAATCCTACAACAGCATAAAAAGAAATATTTCGATTGAGCTATTATTTTAATAATTAAATTAACTCGATGATAGTTTCTTTGACCCGGTGATTCATCAGATAGGTCAAGGGCAAAAAAGGTTTTCGGACAAACATTTCATAAAATCATCCTAGTGCGCAATAATATCCGGACGCACATGTTCAAATGAATATTGCAGAAATATTAGGAATTTCTGGCATTTTTTAATATGCCCGATAATAAAGAGTCGACAATTTCCTTGTTTCGAAACATGTGTCATTTTATAATTTCGTTTACGAGATGTATAACAAAAAGTACGATTTTAATTACGCGAATATTTTCATTACGAAATGAAATACAAGAAGAATGTTTCTATTAATGTATATTTTTATTGAAAGGAAGAAATTTCCGCCTCTGGATAATAGCATAAATACGACCGGATGTTACCGTTGAAAAATACTGATGATTTGTTTGACTTTGGGTCAAATGCTTATTCGTATAGTTCTTGTAAGAAATAAGTCTAGCAATTTCGAAGTGGGAATTTTAAAAGTGACAGATGAAGAATTGGAAGCAATGCTGGAAAAAATCCGTTAGTGAAATTTCTAAAGCAGAGTCGTTGGGTCCCCTGTTAACTCACAGCTGAGAGTAAGCGTTGTCGTTTTGATAATATTGTGTCATAATCTCAGCTCTTCAGGATCAAGAAAAATAACTTCCTGCAGAGGAAAGAAGAAAAATTGTGGGTTAATTCTGGTCAGCCATCAACTGGTTCCGTAAAACCTAATATCCACGCCAAATAGGGGTTGCTGTGTATGTAGTGGGAACACCTCGACGTCGTGTATTATAAGTTATTCCAGTCTGATCAAACTATCACTACTGACCCTTATCAGCAGTAACTGATTCGAGTTACTGATGTTTTGGAGGAAAAAGGGGTTATACTGGAAATGATCACCAAGTTGAATATAAACTACGTATTTTCCAGACATTCCTACAACATCGCCTGGTTGATAGACGCTTTACATCTCTTGAGCTAGCTGAAACAACCCTCAATGACTTTAGCACATTAAAACTCTGTCAACTCATTGTCAACTCATTGCAGCCAGAGTGATCAAAATCGACCAAAAAGGTTATGGTATCTATTTTTTACGATGCAAAAGGCTTTTTGTTAATTGGTTACCTTCAAACTGGTCAAACAATAACAGAACAATATTACTCAAACCTTTTGGATGGATTGGATGCAAATATTCATGAGAAAAGACCTGGTTTAGCGAAGAAAAAATCATTTTTCATCATCAAGACAATGCACCGGCTCAGAAGTGTTTTTACAATGGTCAAATTGAAGGAGTTATACTACGAATTGTTGGAGCATCCACCATATTCACACCAAATTTGGTCCCCTCTGACTTCATCGGTTCCCAAATCTCAAAAAATCTGTACGTGGCATCAAATAAAGAAGTTATAGCTGCCGTAGATGAGTATTTTGAAGTATTTCTAGAAAATTACTTTATAGATAGAATAAATTAATTCAAGCTTTCAATTAGCATATACTAAGGAAGATCAGATCATGTGAAACAATACAGAATAGAATTTTTTTCATAAATAAATGTCGAAAGTAGTCAAAAAAAAGGTTGAAAATTACGTAGAGGACCTAATATCTTAGGTTAGTAAATTATTATAAATTATTTGAATAAAAGTGAAATACAAATTATAGAATACTTTTGCATAAACTTAATACTTGTTTTCAGGTTTAATTACAATTAATCTTACTTGTTATATAACGCAAAATTGAAAAACAAATATTCACCGCGATCCATCATACCAATTCTCGCTGCTTCAATCATAATCTTTCTTATTTTATTATGACTAGCGCAAGTTAATATTACTAAAAGCATTTTCAGTTAATTATTGACCAATTTATATTAAGATCGTAGCATACTTCCGTATTTGACGCCAACTTTTTCTTTCAAAAATTTGTTGTAACCAGCACTATTGCTATAGTTAAGTTGGACTAAATCTCCAGTTTCGATAATAAAGCCCTCAAATTCTAAATTCACTATTGTTGACATCAATAAATAGCAACTATTTTCACCACCTATTTCACTTAGATCACCTTTTTCGTACATTAATGCGAATTTTTTCCATTTGTACCTGAAATGAACAATATGTTTTAATACTGTTTAACTATAATGGTTTTTAACTAAAAGTCTACACAATTCTATCGGGTTGTTTGGACAGTTCCTAGTTTTTTAAGAAACAGATAAATGGAAATAGTTTATGTAATTATATAATTACAATAATTATTTACAACTCTGCCTAAAATTAGCCCCTTTATTACTAGATTTTTTTGTTTAAAAAAATCCATTTAAATAGCCTTGGAAGGAATGTAACAGGTGGTAGTTCGACAGTATGATGTCCTATGGGTAAGGTGGATGGAGTAAAGCACCCCAATTAACCGACATTTTCAATTTAAATCAATTTGAATAACTGAAGGAAAATTAAAGCGAATCTGAGCGTAAATGTTATAAATACTACAGGAATTAAGAATATGTAAATAAATATTAGTAATCCAACACAGATTGTTATTTACAAGCGTTAAAAGAACAATTAATGGAAAATGGCTAAGAGTTTTCCGGAAAACCCAATAGTTCTATTGAAGAAAACTTAGAATATGTGTATTAACAAAAATATTCAATTACAAACGCTCCCCTCGAATGTTTTTACAGATGGTCATTCTTTGCGTAAAATTGTCAATTGCAATTTGGCACAATTGCGGTTCTATTTCACCAATAAATTGACGCATGTTTTGGTTCAGGTCATTGTTAGAATAGATTTTATACTTGGCGAAGCCCTACAAGAACAGGGTTAGATAGCATAATCTTTCAACTTATTGATTACCATTTCCAGAAATTACGTAGCCAAGAAAACGTGTTCGTAACAAATTCAAAGTTTACCTCGCCGTATGAAACGTGGCGACATCTTGTCGAAAGAACATACTGTTAAGGTGCATCCACTTGGGGCCATAAAAAAATTGCGGTAGTGTTCGCCATTAGTATTTTTCGTTTGATCATCGTCATTTTTATTAAAAAAAAATAGCCCTATAAGGGCTATAAAAATAGCCCCTTCCAGGTCACAATGCACACCACACTGTTACTCGAACAGATCCTATTACTAGAGGATTTTCACTTTCGCCCCAAATCCTACAATTTTGCTTGTTTACATAACGTGTGAGATGGAAATAAGCTTCGTCAGAAAACATAACTTTATCGCAAAATTCTGCATCTTCATCAATTTGCACAATTCTAACATGCTCTCGCATCGTAAAACATAATTAAATTGCCGTGTCTCTAGATGACACATGCGGGATATAAAGGTCGTTAAATTTAAATTCTGAAGTACCTATTAGGACACCCTTTATAATATAACCTTAATTATAAAAAGAATGATCTTACTTTGAAAATAGTAAACGTAAAAATTCGGCAAATGTTCTGTAGTCCGCCTGTCCTATGTTAACTAAGTGATAAAATTCTTGAAGCATATTTATTTTCTCATTTGTAAAATCGTACACTAATGCCGATGGAGCTAAAAGTGGTGCTCCATAATTTCCCATATATTTGGTTACCCTTGCTACACCAGCTGAAAATAATCAATGTCAGGTTAATATTATTTTAAACAATAATAGCTCGTCATTTTTATTTGGAAATATTAAATAAAATTAATTATACATATCTTAATAGTCATATTATAAAATATTCCGTTTTGATTAAAACAAGTAGCGTTCGAAATATACATAATTTAAAATTTAAATGGTCTCTATTTTATTTAATATTCAAATACCTAATAAACAAATGTCTAAAATTGGATTGGCTATTTAAACAACAGAAATTTACTTGCTATTATTACTAAAATTCACAAATATATTTTTAATAATTATTTATTAAATATTAGGGCGAATCCACAAGTTCAACATTTATTTTTATTAAAAATCCTAACGTAAATATTAAAATGACTAAAATAGATAATTTGCTTCGAAAACATATATTAGAATCAAAAAGTTACTTGACTTTTTTTTATATAAAACATAAGGTATTTATTTATTTATCACTGCAATTTTTTTCAACCTTGTTCCAGTCCAACCTTGTCCTTGGAGAAAAATATTTATATATAAATAATTTTCCCTCATATTCCAAATATTGTCAGCATCAACAAGTGTCTTCGCAGGCGGGCTTCTGGCCTTATCTAGTCTGTCATCAGTGCTGCTCTAGTTGAATGCGAGAAGGAACGATCAAAACCACACATAAACTGGACTAACTATGCAACTTTTTCAGCATACCTGGTACCCTACCCAAGGCCCTAGCGGGCACGGATGTGCTGTGAACGTCCGCCGTAAAATGGCGTGAGCTGTATGAGATTACACCCACCACCCGACATGGCCAATTTCTATGGTATGTGGCTTTGATCGTTCCTTCAGATGATTTCCGTCATTAGAGACAACAATAAAAGTGGAAGCCAGCTCTGGAAGATTATGCTGTTTCATGCAGTACTTGAAACAAGTGGTTTCAGTAATTCCGAATTGGAAATTTTGACTTAAATGGTGCAGAACGCCCGAGACAGAAAACGAGAATCGTTCAATGTTCATGGGGGACTCACAGCTGAAGATAAGAATAGAGACTTTGATGTGGTTATGTTATTGCTCTCCATATTCAAGGAAAATAACCTCATGTATAAAATTGTGACCAGTGACGACAACTGGGTCCTCTACGATAATCCAAATAGATGAAAATCCTGGGTTAATCCTGGTCAGCTATCAACCAGTGTCGCAAACCGAAATATCCACGCCAAAAAGGTGTTGTTGTCTATATGGTGGGATCAGCTAGGCATTGATCATTATGATTTGCTTTAATCTGGAAAACGGTCACTGATTTCAGATATCAGCAGAAACTGATTCATCTTAATGATGCTCTGGAGGAAAAAAAGTTATTTTACTTTTAAAAGGAAGATTTTCTTTTGCATCCCAAAATTTTCCATCGAAGAAGTTAACTAAACGACCAGCATTCAATGATTCATTAAAGAAAAAAGAACCAATTATTCGATTTTCTAAAATCCAACACCAGACGTTAACTTTTTGGGAATATTTGCCTTTACAATTTATAACTCAATGGGGATTTCCTCTGACCCAGTATCTACAGTATCTACAGTTTTGAGACGATACAACCCCATTAGTGGTGAATGTAGCCTCACCAGTAAACATAATCTTCTTCAGAAAATGTCGGTCAATTAAAAAATTACCTTGCGCCCAATAACAATAGTCTAATCTTTTATTATCATCACCTTCTTTCAATGTATGTAAGAAAGTCGGTTTATAGGGCTTGATTTTGTGACGAACGAAACATTTTCTGATTTTATCCTTGCTAATATTCAGTTGAGACCATAAATCTCTAAGGTTTATGCATGGATTTGCTCGATTTACGGCTAATATATCGTTATCCTTAGGATACGGGTGTATTCTACGAGGTTGACCTTTTTGATGGATTTTAATAACACTGCCAGTTTCATTGAAAAAAACATTCACAGCGGTTGCTTTTCCATAAGTAATGGGAGCACGCTGGAGATATCTCATGTTAAACTGTGCAGCTACTACGAGCAAAATCACAAAACAATCGGATTATGTCGATTTATTCTCTTAAAGTCAATGGCATTTTAATTCTGCGATCACAGACTAGAACCTAACGTAATAAACTCAAAGTTTGATCTGACTGACATTTAACATTACTGTCAAATTATTAGTTTCCATGGCACACTAATTATCAAATTAAAAAATAAACTTATAATAATTTTGTGTATTGTACTCTGTATTTATTTTAGATAAATAAAAAAACGTGCAAAGAAACAAATAAAAGTAGATATAAATGTAATAAAAGCTAAAATTTAAATAAACTCGTTATTGGATAACTGTATAATACGAACCAAGGGCGTAATCACAAGGCAATCCTATTATCACATGTGGACACCACTCTGTGATATCTATAACGTTTCCTAATCCTGATTCTGCGGTACATTTGTCATCCATTTCCTTTATTTCATGTCCAAGGGTGTGATTTTTTATTGCATCTCTTACCATTGCCTGTACCTAAAAAATATTTTTATAAATAGTCAGCAAATTATGAATTAACAAAGATTTATGATTTATTGATTCTTTTTTATGAGTATCAAACTACAAACACTGTAAAACTCGAAGAGATTTACGACTAAACACCAAACCACTTTTTTGAACTTCTCGACGCACGTTTCGCTAATCATGTTAGTATCATCAGGAGATAATTTAATCTGATAGATTAAATTGCATTACGTGCGTCGAGAAGTTCAAAAAGTAATTTGGTGTTTAGTGGTAAATCACGTCGAGTTTAGTGTTTCACGCCAAAGGTTCCAATAGCAGAACTGATCTACAAAGGACATATGTTAATTACATTATCAAGAAATTGATATGAATGTCCTCAATATTTGACAGTTTCTTATCATTTATTTCGTTAAGTTAAAAATGGTTACGGCGATGAAGCTATGTCAAAAGAAAATGTTAACATTTGCATTAACATTTACAGATAATGCCCCATGTGACTTTTTCCTGTTCCCTCGATTGAAGAGGGGGTTACTTTGAAGGAAGCAAAATAAATTTGGATGGATTCTTTGTGTTTTATTCAAAAAGTCACTTTATTTTTGATCCCAGAAGAATAGTTTTTAATAACAGCAATACAATTAACACAATAAAATTTTCGGCATTGTAGATCCAGAAAGTATAATGTGTATTTACTTTTTAGACAACCTGTTTGTTTGAAGTTCCTTTAAGTCCCATAAAATGATCCATAAAAATTATTATAAAACACTATGGACAATACCAAACATACATATATATATATATATATATATATATATATATATATATATATATATATATATATATATATATATATAAAATATTTTTGATATGATTTTTCAAAAATACATAAAAATTAAAAGTGAAGCGAGGCAAATTATATTGTAAATAAGTGAAAAAAAAATCTGTGTGTACAAAAGTCTCAAGTACTTCCACATTTATATTAATATTTTAAAAGATTAGATATCATTAATGGAAGGCTGATTAAACTATTTTTAGATTATATTTAAAGTCATAATCAAAATATGAAAATTGATTCATAGTGATTATTAAATGCAATACGAAATAGTTTTCAATATAACTATATATATATTTATTATTATTAATTATAATACAAAGATATAATATTGAAAGCATTTGGGAAAAAAGATATATTTCAGTTTCAACAAACAGGAGTGGTAGTCAACAGTGGAAAATTATTTTTACGATTCATTAGTGTCCATTTTAATATATCAATAATAATTAGTTATACGTATATTTGTTAATTGGAGTAAATGATTCGTAAATTTATTGTGTGTTAAGTAAAATTTAAATGTGCTATGGTAAAATTTTATTATTTTCAATTTATATGGAAGCAATTAGTATTAGACCATGATTTTTTTTATTCCAATACCATTGTTATATTTGGAATTCAAATTTGGTTGTTAACTATTGGGTTATTTATAAAGTACATACAATTTTTAACTAGGAAATTTAAGTAAAATTTTGCAATGTTATGAGTATTTTATATTGAAATAAATATAAGTCTAATTGTGTATAGTGAGAATTACATGGTGAATGTGGACACAGATTCCAAGCATACTCCAATATTTTTTGGTAAGTGACCAAATATGTAATGGGTGTACCCATAAGTAAAGTCTATTTTTGTTAATTCAGTTTTTATTTACAATGTCTCCCTCGTTATTGAGAATCTTTATCCATCTCTTTTGCAAGCTTTCTATTCCCTTTTTGTAGGGTGATAAAGATTTTTTTCCACGAAAAAAATATTCCATAGATCTGAAGAAGAATACGGTGGGTGAGGAAGTACTTCCCAAACTAACTCTCTGATTTTTTGGTTTTATTCTGACACTGTAAGGTCTTGCATTGTGATGCTACAGAAGCAGTCTTGGACGTTATTGAATCAAAGCCATGTTTAGTCTATCAATCTGCGTACAATAATATTCACAACTTATGGTTTCATTAGGATTCAAAACATCATAACGAATAATTCCTGTAAAATCCCGCCATACCGACAATAACATTTTTTAAGGCGAATACTTGGTTTTGGTATCAGCAAAGATAGCTGTTTTGGTATTAACCATTATTTTTTATTATGTGAATTGCTGTATAGACCCTACTTACACAGTAACAATTCATTCAAGAAAAGGATCTCTGTCTAATCTAGACAAAAGTGCACGTTTACACGAAGAATTTTGTTTTTAACTGAAAACTGAAATGGCTCCCACATTCCTTCCCTTTGCACTTCCTTCAGTTGTTTTAAACACCGTTGTATTGAGCACCATGAAGCTTTAAGTTTGATCAATAATTCCTGGGTGATTTGTTTACCTTCAGCTTCAATTCCAGCCAACAACATATCCTTGATGAAACACGATTTATCTGTTATTGATGATGCTGTTACATAACATAATTTAGTTTGTTCAGTTGTTAACAGTACAGATTGAAATTGATTATGTTTTTTATTATTAAAACTTCAAAATAATCAATTCTTTTATAATCCTAATAATTGTCAATAAAATCTTTAGATGAATATCCACTTTGGATCTCAACAATTTTGTTCATCCAAAAATGGATTATTTTGGTTAAGTTTCAAAAAACGAGTTACATGTGCTCAGACGTTTCAGAGTTCAACGAGTTCATATGCTCAGAGAGTGAATCATCATCACCTCCTGATGATGCTAACATGGTTAGTGAAACGAGCGTCGATTTAGTAGTAAATCGAGTGAATTCATCAAGGCTGCCTTCGGAAAAACTTGAGAATTGGTTGGCGCGTCGGTTTAGTAGTAAATCGAGAGATTTCATCAAAGCTGTCTCCAGAAAATCTTGACAATAAAACGGTAAGACTATCAAACCAATGTGTACGTACTTAAAAGAGCCAACAGTATAGAATCCCAGATCATAAAAGCTCAGCTGAGATGGTTAGGTCAATGCCAAACGATACAGGATACTAGGGGGCGAAGCTGATCTATAGCGAATTAAAGAATAAGAAATGAAATCTGGGAGGTCCAAAAAAAGATGCAAAAACATCATAAAATCATCTCTAACAATATATATGTCAAGTGTGTCTGAAGCGCGACAAGCCGAAGCGGCTGAATATTCAGAATATTCAATTCCAACTCCCGGCTGTTTTTTCCTTCTTATAGTCCTTGCACGCGTTGAAGTTCTCGCAACCACTGAAATATTCTCGACTTTATCACCTGTTCAATAGAATTCATAAATTTCTCGTTTCGTTTGTACCTCTCTCCGACATTTCATTTATCTTTTTGCCTCCACAAATTCGTCGTAATATTTGCCTCTCGTATATTGCTATCTTATCCTGCATCTAGAATTTCTAATCTTTTAAACCATTCCTTACCTTACCAGTCTTCAGTTTCTTCAGTCTTATAAATTTGTTTGGGATCATACATTTTTAATATTTAATATACTGAGCTATATATTTATATATATATATATATATATATATATATATATATATATATATATATATATATATATATATATATATATATATATATATATATATTTTTTTTTTTTATCATTCCGGGTATCGATCCATTGATCCTGTGAAGAGTCACGACGTTTCGCCAAAATCGCATTTGGCATTTTCAAGTATTGTCCGCTTCGACTGAAGAGTCCAACTGAACAGCGGTCAGTCGAAGCGGACAATACTTGAAAATGCCAAATGCGATTTTGGCGAAACGTCGTGACTCTTCACAGGATCAACGGATGATTTAGAAACATTATCTACCATCCGTGAAAATATTAGATTATATATATATATATATATATATATATATATATATATATATATATATATATATATATATATATATATATATATATATATATACCATCATCAGCCTGTGCAAATCCATTGCAGGATGAAGACTTCTTCAGCATGCTTCCAACTCTCGCGGGCCTGAGCTTTCCTCTGCTATTCGGGTCCGATATACTTAATGATGCCATCAGTCCATCGTATTTTCGGTCTTCTCCGTGGACGCTCGCGATCAAGCGGTATCCAGTCCAGGACGTTTGGTTCATCATTCGCCGCTACATGGCCTGCCCACTTTCATTTCAATTCCTTTATTCTTCCAATAATGTCACTCACTCGTTCGTTCTCTGATCCATGTACAGGTCTTTCTATCCCGTCTAGTAATGCCAAGCAGACATCTTACCATTTCTCTCTATGCTATCCGAAGTTTTTGACGTGACTGCAATGTGAGTGTCCAGGTTTCACTTCCGTACGTCATAACGGGCAGGACACACTGATCAATGACTTTCCTTTTTAGGCAAAGTGGTAGTTAGTTCTTAAACACTATATTGATCCTGCCAGCCACATTTAACGTGTCGTGAAACAAAAACGATACCATATGCAAATCTAAGATGGTTTAAGTATGCGCCATTGTTCCTTATTCCATCGTGCTCCCCATCCAAATTACGGAACACTTCTTCCAGGCAGGCTGAGAAAAGAAGAGACGATATTGCGTCACCCTGCAGTACGCCCCGCTTTACATTTATTTTAGCCTCAAGATCATCAAGTTGGACTGTCGCTGTAGCTTCATCATATATAGATCCTAATAGGTTTGCATAGGCTTTCTCTACACCTTGGTTAAGTAATGCATCCATTAAGGCCTGCTTTGAGATTGAATCAAAAGCTTTTTCAAAATCGTTAAAAGCCAAGCACAGTGTATTCGTTATTTCTTTCTATAACCTGCTGTAGAACCTGGATGTATCCTTCTGTACTGAATTCACTTCTGAATCCTGCTTGTTCCCTTGGTTGAGCATCACTAAGTTTTTTAATTTTTTTTTTGGATATTATCTTGGTGTAAAGTTTGAACACCACTGATAGGAAGCTTATTGGACGGTAATTCTGTGCTCTTTTTTTTTATGTAACAGAATCACTTCTGCATTTTTCCATAAGTTGGGTACTTCTTGTTCTTTGAGACATTTTGAGTATAATTTTGCTATTGTTTCATGTAAAGTCCCACAAGTATATATATATATATATATATATATATATATATATATATCATCATCATCAGCCCGTATCGATCCACTGCAGGATGAAGGCCTCTTCAGCATGCTTCCAACCTTCACGGTCCTGGGCTTTCCTCTGCCACTCGGGTCCAATATACTTAACGATTTCATCAATCCATCGTGCTTTCGGTCTTCTTCGCGGACGTTTGCGATCAAGCGGTATCCACTCCAGGATTGCCTTGGTCCATCTGTCGTCCCATCGCCTCGCTATATGGCCTGCCCATCTCCATTTCAACTGTTTTACTCTTCCAATGATGTCACAGACTTTTGTTTGTTCCCTGATCCATGCGCAGGACTTTCTGTCTCGTCTTGTAATGCCAAGCATACATCTTTCCATTCCCCTCTGTGCCACCCGAAGTTTTTGAATTGATTGCGATGTAAGTGTCCAGGTTTCACTTCCGTATGTCATAACGGGTAGAACGCACTGATCGAATACTTTTCTTTTCAGGCAAAGTGGGAGTCTGCTCTTAAACACTATGTTGAGCCTACCAAATGCCTGCCAGCCACATTTAACACGCCGTTCCACCTCCCGGGCGGTATTCCCCTCCATGGAAATCCTCTGCCCAAGATATATAAAGCTGTCCACAATCTCTAAATCCCTTCCTAAAACTGAAATTCTTCTGTCCTGAGCGAAGTTATTGAACATGACTCTTTTTCAGGTTTATTTTCAAGCCAAATGGTTCGCCAGCCCTTTGCAGTTCTTGTATGCGTCTTTGCAGCTCCTCTGGGTCTTGTGAAATGAGAATAATATCATCTGCAAATCTAAGATGGTTTAAGTTTGCACCATTGATCTTTACACCATCCTGTTCCCAATCCAGTTTACGGAATACTTCTTCAAGGCCAGCCGAGAAAAGAATAGGCGATATTGCGTCACCCTGCCGTACACCTAGTTCTATATTAATTCCCACTTCAAGATCATCAAGGTGAATTGTGGCTGTAGCTCCAGCATATATCGATTCTAATAGGTTTACATAGGCTCTCTCTACACCTTGGCTAAGCAGTGCATCCATTATCGCATGCTTTGAGATGGAATCAAATGCTTTTTCGTAGTCGATAAAAGCCAAGCACAGTGGCATGGTGTATTCGTTGTGCCTTTCTATGACCTGCTGTACAACCTGGATGTGATCCATTGTACTGAATCCACTTCTGAATCCTGCTTGTTCTCTTGGTTGTGCGTCATTCAGTTTTTTTAATATTCTTTTAGAAATTATCTTAGTAAAAACTTTGTACATCACTGATAGGAGGCTTATTGGACGGTAGTTCTTTAAATCTTCCTGTGCTCCTTTTTATGTATAAAGATCACTTCTGCATTTTTTCATAAGTCAGGTACTTTTTGTTCTTTGAGGCATTTTGAGTATAATTTTGCCAGTGTTTTATGTAACGTCCGACCACCAGCTTTCAGCATTTCGACAGTTACACTCTCCTTTCCTGGAGCCTTGCCGCTCTTCATCAATTCTATAGCACTTGTCACTTCCTCCACTAGGATATCTGGCATTATGTATTGTTATTCCGTGGGTATTGCTGTCCCTGACTGGCTCTGATCTGCATATAACTGGGAATAAAACATTCTGACAATCTCTAACATTTGGGCACGCGTCCTGCACACTGTGCCATCCTCACGCTTTAAAGCATATATTTGCGTTCTTTTGTTTCTCAGCTTCTATTTAGCTTTGTTAATTCCTTTGTTTTCTTCCAGAGTTTTTTGCACTAGCTGCATATTGAATCGGCGCGTGTCCTCTCTGATACGTTTTCTTATAGTTTTGCAGAGCTCAGTGTACTCGACCCTGCAAAAAGGACTACCTGCATTTCTCATTGCTCGCCGTTTCTTCATTAAATCAATGGTCTCACTGGAGATTTTTGTTTGTTTGAGACATTTTTCCTCTGGTGCTATTGAAGCAGCCGTTTGAAGTACATTGTTGGCGATTTCTTCATATTGAACTGATATTTCCACCTCCTCTGGATCTTGTAACGCGGCAAACCGGTTTGACAAAGCAATCTCAAAATCGCTTCCTCTCTCCAGCAGTTTTCCAGAATCCACCTTGCCCTTCCTTGATCTTACCATTCTTTCGCGCTCTTTTCGACAGTCAATCCGAACCCTTGCTCGTACCATTCGGTGGTCACTTCCAACATTAAAATTGTTAAGGACAGTACAATTGGTAAATATTGTTTTATCGTTGGTCATGATGTAGTCAATTTCGCTTGTGAGCCCAGATGGACTTTTCCATGTCCATTTTCTGCTGATATTTTTCTTATAGAATGAATTCATAATATATAGTTCTTGTCCTTCAGCAAAATCAACTAATCTGTCACCTCTATTGTCTCGCTCACCAGTTCCATATGGACCAGTTGCATTTTTGTCTGTTCTTGTTGTTCCAATTCTGGCATTAAAATCGCCCATCAGGATTTTGTACCTACATTTCTCCTTGTATAAAAGCTGGGCAACATCATCATAAAATTCCTCAATTTCCTCATCTTTATATATATATATATATATATATATATATATATATATATATATATATATATATATATATATATATATATATATATATATATATATATATAAATATATATAATATGGGAAAAAATCTGATTCGAATAAGCTGTGCAGTTGAAGTAATGTAGGGGCTTAGAGTTAAGTTGGTTGGATTATTAGATAATAATCTGGGGTTCAAGTATATCTTTGGATTCAATGTCTTATTAATAAGATCAATTAATCATGTGGTGCCCATAGTAATTTGGTTACAGCTTTACTATCTCCATTTTGTTAATGAAATATGAGTCATAATTGGTATTAAAAAATTAATTGATCTGAAAAATGTTATTATTATCGAGAAAATATGTTGTGTCAAGTTAAATCTACTGAAAGTGATCCGTTCTATAAAAAAATCCACTTTTATGAGATTTGTACAGAAATTATATATAATAGGCTGCTACCAAGGAAAGTAATAAATGATTAGAATGTGTGATTGCATCTAATTAGTTCCTAGCTCGTTTGTAAATTAACAATTCAAGGAAATGTTGAGTAAAATTTCTGCTTTAACTCAAAAGCAGCTTACACTAGAACTTGGATCTCATTGTCTACATTATCCTGGTAAAATTTTAAAACGACTGTAGATGAATGGAAACAAGAAGTGAATAATATAAAATAAAAACTATTTTATTTGTGGATTAAACAGATAGGCCGAATATGACAATATAAAAAATAATTTTTGTTTTAGTTACATAATAAAATGTGAAGATTTCTACTGCAGAATTGTCATGCAAAAAATAAAGAAATAAATTTTCGAACGACCCAATAAATTGTTTACGTAAAACAAGCGCACTTAAGATATATTAATTAAATTAATATACGGTGTATTATCAAGAAATGATAACTGAAAGGAAATAAAATAAAATATGTGTTATTTACCCTCTTTAAATTTAAAATGTAATTGTCACCAGCGGGAAAAGACAAGGCTATGTTCAATTTGCAACCGTTGTTGTCGCATATACTGCAGTTCCGTTTTTCATCCGTCTTACACATTATTTCTTCGGGTACAACGCTACAGTTATCTATCGGCCACGGTTTAGTTTTAAGCACACTGTTATCGAAACCGAAATCAGAAGAAGAAGATACAGATAAAAGATTTAGAACGATCATAGTTATTGTCAGTTTCATTACTAGTTTCTGTCACGGCATTGACATTATATGGTAAAACACTATCCACACGCAACTTATTTTACAAAGATCTTCGATAGACTGGCTTGATAGGTGAATGATAGCAAATATTGATATCATCGCCCGCGCAATAATGTGTAACGATAACATTTTTTTTCTCTGGCACGATTGGACATTTCGAATGCCTTTACGATCGTTTCCATTGGGAAATACACCCCCAGTTAACGTATGATATTCTTCTTGGTTTTATAAGTTAAAATGACTTAAATGAACACAGATTTAAATTTAGATTATACGTATTTTTAAACGTGGTTTTACGGTCGACGATTTGAAGTGTTTCCCATTGGCGTACGCGTCAGGCATTTAACCTAATTGATTTCGATAACAAGATAATCACTATCATGTATAACTATACCACCGTTTCAGTTTACCTTATTAACATTTATTTTGCTGTTTTTATATCATGAAATATATCTGATAATTTTTCAATACTTGACATATTATCAGTTTGGTGCATTGAACGAATATTTTACCAAAAACAACCCGGTTTTCTTTTCACTAGAAAGCATATAATTTAAGACATTGAATGGGTTGTTCCGCAAGTTCCAGTTGTTTATTTAATAAAAAATTGTATTCAAAAAAGCCTTGGTCTTCTTTGCATGGAGATTTTGCTTAACTCTCGGCTTTGACGTCTCACTTGCGGCCACCTACTCCTTTCTTTACTTCATATTGTCGTAGATATACTATTTTTCCCTGCCAGTGACGATTCTGTACAAGGAGCCTTATTATGACGCGTGTTGCTCGATGTCAGACGATATTTTATCAACTTTGTAGCGGGGATTTTCCTTGTTATCATCAGATAGTTTGTGTGGCATCCAAGTTTCGGGTTTTTGAGTAAATCCGATAAATTGAAGATTTCCGGAGATTGTCGCAAGGCCAGTCCATCTTTTCAACCACGTTTGACATCCATCCTCGTTCAAAAACTGTTTAAGATGGTCCTTGTCGAAGTTCAAACCTCGAGAAGAGCGGGGCGTATCGTCCTGGACAAAGTTACAATTTTTTAACTTAGAAAATCAATTGCGAGCAGTCCGGTCGGCAATTGTGTCCTCTCCGTACACGGCGCAAATACCTCGAACTGCTTCTTTTGCTTTTTGATCACAACTAAAAGCGAAATATAGCAATTCAAAAGCCTGAAAATTAATTAAAATGAAGTTTTTCGAAAACGTGATGCTAACAGTTTTGTGAACTAAGAAAAGGACTTTCGAATGCATATATGCACTTGGCCAAACAAAATAAAAATGAAAAAAAATAAACGAATTATAATAACGGCGGAAACTTATAGAACCTAATATTTTTAGTTTTAAGCAATTTAATGGATTCATAAACAGCAAAGAACTTGACCAAACTTTTTTATTTTGCTTTTTTCTTCTTAAGATGTAAAAAGTGTACCAGTGAACGAAAGTGTTGATTTCCAGATGGCGTAAGATCTGAATTCAGTGCTAAATATAAGAGCTTTTCTTTCGATGGTCTGAGGGTATATCGTCTAGCACCGTCTGCTACAGAAGAGACCACTTTCTGCTTGCCAAACTGAAATATTTTCAATGTGGTTTTACATAAATTTGATCTAGTTTTATTTTATAGCATTTGATCTATAGTTTGGAACTAGCTTAAAGCAAATTATATCCTTAAAACGTTACTAAACCCATAGCAACGTATTTTTAAAGAGCCTATTTTGTATGCCAATGGATTTCAGCGTAATGCCTAACCATAGGGATTATTGAAGTGCACATTATTCCGGATTCAATAATCGAGTTAAATCATATGGCTCTTTCGACTTTGTATTAATCTTCCCAAGACTGTGAAATATTAAATTATTTAACTGATTGATTTGTCCGTTACTTTGTGATAGTTCATTTTAAAATTAAATAAAACAAATATTTTCTTTGTTATTTATCACTTATTTTATTTTTTAACTTTGTGACTGTAGTTTCGACAATAATGTTACATTATCAAACCGCTATTAAAACTTTATTTTTATTTATTACATTTTTGATGAATATTAAATATACACAGCTACCAATGCTGGCAGCAGATTATATACCAAGCCTGGAATGGCTTCAAACTCTTCGAGCATGACTTCTGAATCTACCATAATAAATCGTGTTGGACTGACCAACAGTCAAACACAACAGTCATTCAACAACAACAGTCCAACAGTCAGTTGGACTCCTCAGTCGAAGCGGACAACACTTGAAAATGCCAAATGCGATTTTGGCGAAACGTCGTGACTCTTCACAGGATCAACGGATCGACACCCGGAATGATTTAGAAACATTATCTACCATCCGTGAAAATATTAGATGTAACATATACATATATTTATTTATATATATATATATATATATATATATATATATATATATATATATATATATATATATATATATATATAAATGTTCGGAGGATTCCGCGATCGGTAATTTTAGAATTACTAGGTTCTTGAGTAAAACAGCGTTTTAGATAAGCAAGTTTCAAGAGAATCTAGTTGATTTACTCCGAGGCCTCAATCTGCCTACTCCCCAGAGTTCGCAACTAGAAAAGGTTTCTTTTTCTAGTCTTTCCTTTTTTTAGTCTTTCCTTTTATATGTTAGTATCTCGTTATATATAACTTTTATTGAATGTTGAAGAATGAAGAGGCGACTTATTTAATCTAAAAGCTATAAAACAAATTTATATTGAAGAAAAATGCTTCTGACATTAACAGATTAATAAATACTGCGATAAAAAAGGCATCATCGAGTAAAAACAAATATTTCACCCACATTTTGTAGATTGTTTACGGTGATCCTTTCCTTGTTAACGATTCCTAAAAAAAAGGTGTTTATGCTTTAAGTCAAAATGAAAAATAGTTGAAACGTCTCTGGGTATTCTTTTATTTTCCTCTTTTTTTTTGATACCCGAATATCCAAAGCAAGTAAATACGCTAATAAAATCCGTTTACATATGTTTCAAATTTCCTATTTGAATTTTGATATATCAAAGATTGATGCTGCGATAACATAATGTAATATAAATTCAACTGACACTTCTGTAATCAATCGCTGCCTGCAAATCTAAACATTGGCCTCCTTTATAGTTAAAACGTTGTGGTTTAGCTGTACTTCTAAGTTGTTATATTTTTATACCATTACGTGGATAAATATATATATATATATATATATATATATATATATATATATATATATATATATATATATATATATATATATATATATATATATATATAAAACACACAGATATAAAACTTTTTTATTAGATTTGCATGTTATTTTACTTAGAAATCAACAGAAAACTTTTGTTTTTAATAGTAACTTTTTTTATGTTTATCTAGATGGTACGGATCTGTACATTATCATTATACGAACAGCTGATGGAATCACGCTCATAATGTTCATGCATCCAATATGACGCCGTTGATTCAACCTTTAGATCAGAATGTTTTAAAACTATATATGTATATATATATATATATATATATATATATATATATATATATATATATATATATATATATATATATATATATATATATATATATATATATATATATATAGTGAAAATAACGTGGATTTAATGAAAAGATAAAAGTTAATTAAAACTTTATTAGATTCTGATATCGTATTGCGAAGAAATGTTGCAAAATATTTCGTTTGTTTTCTTATCTATATTATACCAAATAAACCACTCTGGGTTATTCAATTTCTATTCCAATTAATATCAAATATTGGATGCGAATATTCCAATATTACCTACCTACATAAAGTTAATATCTGTCAACTTTATTAAATGCAAGATTTAATTATTTGACACTAAAGTGACAAAGTGCTTTGCTTTATCATTAGTGAGTAGCAAAATACCCCTGACTTTCCCATTATATTGCTGATTATCAATTTCTAAGTAAACATAATTATTTTAATAGAGAGAATTTTCTATATTTAAGTTGGTAGTGTTACGGAACAAAGCAGATATCGTTTCGATCAATAATCAGGATACGTTATCATATCCAGTTTCCTTTTTCGGAAATCAAATAAGTTCAATATCAAATAGAACATCGCTAACTTTAAATGAGGCAGTCAAGCAAAATCGATGATATTTTCTTTTAAACTTTTCTGCAAGAGATGTCGCAGTTTTAATATAAAACCCTATCATGAAAACCTGAAAATGGGGTCGTGGAGAATATTACAAATATTCAAAAAAAATCAGCTTCAGTCGCCCCCCAAACATTAGCAAGCGTCTCCCGAGACATGTTTCTGGCCTTAAAAGTAAAAAATGAGCAATTATTACGGGAATCACAGAAAAAATGTGCAACCTTTCATGCATACCTGATACATGAATAGAGCCTGGGCCGTGAACTGCATTGTTTAGCAGACTTCATGCAAAAAAACCGATAAATACGGTCGTATATTTTGTTATTTCTTCAGCTACTTACTTAGCGTTCAGATCGAGCCCGACTGATGATTTAAGGCGAGAAACCGGTCTCGAGAGACACTTACTCATGTTTGAGGGTGACTGAAAAAAAGAGCAATTATTACGTGAAGCACGGACAAAAATGTCCTTGTCTTGGAATATTTGTAAAGCCGTATCTGTTATGTATCTCTTTACGAGTATTATAATGCCGGTTTATAATTTTAAAACAAATTTAAAGATTACACTCTAATGACATTAAGTCAGGTGAGTATGCAGGATGAGACAGCACTCCTCAATTTTAATAATATGGCTACGCTGCTACGACTTGCTAGTTGTAGTTCGTTCTGGCTAATCATACGACATTCGTAAAGACATGCTCCACTGTACTAACACCACTAACTTTTGCTTAGCAGTTTTGCTTTTGAGCTCCTTTGAGGCAGTAAAATGTTTCATTTTCATAGCGTTGGTGTAAATAATTTTCTTTTGGAACATTTGCTTAAAAGCCTAATAATATTTTGCCAATGGCAATAGCAAAAACTAAAATATTTCATAACTTTCGAATTAATTCTTAATTTGCATATAGTGTTTTAACAATTACTGAATGATGTATAAGGTTTCGACGAGAATGAGTGTAGGTTAATATAAGTAATCAATATATGGATACAATTTTATTAGTAGTTTCCTGTTCTAAAATTAGAGCAAAATCAATAACAACGAGAAAAGTGATTGGGAGTTAGACTCAGGAATACAAAATCGATAATATTTAATTTTAAACTTCCCAGCAACAGATGTCGTCCTTCTAAAATATTCAAACCATACTTTTAAAAATTGTTTTATTTAAATGATAATATACGAAATAGATAAACATATAACAAAAGTTTATGCCTATTACACATCACGCCTGATTATATAGCTCAAGAAGATTTTTATTTATGTTAGATGTTTTGAAATGATGAATCAATTATTTTTTTAATTGTAACACACCAAGAACTGGAAAACTTGTTATATTTCACTTCTTTAAATATAGAGGTAAACTATTCGATGATATTAAAGTTTAAAATCCATAACATAAGGAAAAAAAGCGATTTTCAACTCAGGTGAGCACTCATGTTGCTACAAAATTGATAAAATTCAGGATAGGCACAGGAAGAGATAAATTACCGATTTGAATTTCAATATTTCTCTCTATTTAAAAAAAAGTTCAATATTACTTGAGATTATTGCTTTATTTTAAAGACTTGGCTGATCAGCTCTGGCCTCTCAGTGATTTGTTGAAAGAAGGTTGAAGGTTGAAAAGAAAGGAAAAAAGGTTGAAAGAAGGAAAGAATTTGTTGAAACGAAAGGAACCCTTATCTAATTTCAATATTTTATTTTAAACTTACCTTTGAGTCTCCATATCTTTATGTAAAGATAAATGAGTATAACGTCGAAAACAGCTCCGAAAGCCATGTCTTATGATGGAACCAATAGTCAAATGAGGCAGGTTCTCTGGGAAAAAGTTTCTGCGTATTTGGTAAAATTCTGATGGTGTAAATTACTACTGTTATGCTCACCAATAATATTCAACTTTGATCGATATGAAGTGGCTCAATTACACAACCATACATCTAGTAATTCAACCAAATGTAAGTCTCTGAAAACACGGACTATTCTTCTTCCTCTGGTACTCTAAAATTTTCTCCTTTAACTGTCATTTGAATTGATTTCCAGCAGCCCCTTGCTTCACCTCGTTCAACTGTGTCTTATCACGATGTCTTTGGTGTAACCTGTTTTTCTCTAACCCACTATTCGCCCTTTCATGATTTGGTTTTCTAATATTTTCGCCAAGTGTACCACCGATCTGAGTGGCTGAAACTTCACATAGTCTACAATATCCAGATCATTATTTAATGGCTTGAGTTCGAAGCTATACCTGATTCTCTAAATTCTATGATCACTAACAGCACCAAAAATTTTACAGAGTACTCTTCATTCATATACTACAAGCACATCTCCTGTTTTCTTTGTGAGAGTTCACGTCTCGTAGCCATAGTTGATTACTGGCCCCATGACTGTTTTATAGATTTTAACGTTCGTATTCTTTTGTATAACTTTATATCTTAGAATATACTGCAGGGAGTAGTTTCCTGCCCAGATATTTGTGTCTAGCACTTTTTCCGTTCCAACTGACGTATCTCTATCTAGTTCTGGCGTCGAAACTCGTTGACCACGTAGTTTATTCTTCGCCGACGGAAACAAAAAGAAATCATTGAGTACCAAATCAGGACTGTACGGCGGATGACCCATCAAATCTATGTTTTGACCAGTCAAATATTGAGTTGTTCGGTCCATGTCAAAGCTCGGGTCAGCTCGTGTGCTCGTGTCTGAGGTCGCGTCATCATAATGAAGAATGATCCTGCATGGTTGGTTGTTTTTTTTTATTTCTTCGAAGACCTGTGGTAGAATGGTAAAAGACCTCAGTGGAATTGGAAGTTGCTAATTCCAGATACATAAATAGAACCCTCGTAAGAATTTGCTGTATTTTGTGTAAGGATTTTAAGGAAAATAAAACTCTTTTGATGCTATTTAAATACCTTTGTATTATCTCCAACTACTTACATAATGTAACACAGGAAAATACAGCACAAGTACAAAAGCCACATGATCAGCAGCACTCGTAAAAACCAAGACATTTCACAATATTCCAATCCTGAGCTTGAATGTGGTATTTTAATAAATAACTGAATGATGTCCAAGATTTCTACGAGAGCTGTAAATCCATTTTTGGCAGTTTTCATTTTTTTTCTCAAACGGCCATTTCACTATTTGTTATCTATACAAAAAACTTCTTGTTTTATTATTTTTAATAATATGGGTTATCTTGTTTAATTTGATTATTGATAACACTATATGAAATGACACAATTTTCTTCATACATTTTGAAAGAATTTCATTCTAGGCATTATGGAAGCACATAGCAAGCTTTATATTTTCTTTAATAGACATCACACATAAACTATGTCCAGCCAAAGCCATAAGGAACACATAGTAACAGTTTTTTTCTTCTTCTAAATTAGTTCTAAATAATAATTTCTGCCATATAATCGTTTGTATGTCCCAAGGGAATATGTTGCGGATTATTCCTTAACCACAACATAAAGGATTGGAACATGCGTTATCATAACATCTACTAAATGTACATTCAATATGTTAACATTATGTGTAAATCAAAGAATGTGTACTATATCAACCGCTTGTTACAAAAAAAGAATTTTTCATTGAGGTATTATGCAAAAGAAGGATCCAGCTCTTTCAAACAAAACCCCATATATGAACTACTGTAAAGCAAATGAAATACAAGCGTATATATGTATATATAACTATAGATAGTTTATTCTTTTTCTAACAGTTTTATTTATGTAGTAGTTTTGAAATTTGCATCTTAAGGCACATGGAGAAGGTAGTGTTCTCTTAAGTTAGAGGAAGTACAAGTAACGACTAAAGAACATATTGCGGTTGATATAGAATCTTCTGAAAAACAACAATACAACAAGGAAAGAGATTATATAAGTCTAAGTAACAAAAATCTATGATCTTAAATAAAAATCTACAATATATCTAAAAACAGTTATTGTCGCTGAATTAAGAACCCACATGATATTGGCAAAATTAATTTGTATTTTTCTTTTTCATAAATATAATATTGATATTGTCTAAAACGTATTGTCAAATACTAATATATCACGTTCAAGATAAATACCATCACACGTGCATGTGGGCCTAAAATATCATACCTAATTTTCTTATCCTTATAAACAATTATCTTCCAACATTAACAACCAAAAGAACAGTTGATTTATTATTGTTTTTTTTCATCCCATTATGTTCGTCTCATGCCAAAATGTGTATAAGATATTCTTTTTTCAATAATATTGACTAATTATTGTCCGTTTTAAATTTCAGTCTTAGTATATTTTACGCTAAAGTGTTGTTTCAGAAGTTTTCGCGAAGAATTTCATTCGTAATATTTATTTTTCATTTTGTAACCCGAATTCTTGGAAACTATTGAAACGACTATATATAGGGTCTTTAAACGTAAGAGTTGACAGCATACAATACCTTTGGGCATCTTGTAAACATAACTCCACAGCACCACTAGTCGATTTGTGTTTTCATCATAAAGTTACTGGCGATTAAAAATGTCAGTTTATGAGCCAAATTCTCGTCATTTGCGGGAGGTGTTCTTTAATATGAAGAAAACTGCGCCTGAAGGTCACCGAATGCTCTCAGACACTTATGGTGAGACCGCTATGAGTGAAAGAACGTGTCGTGAGTGGTTTCAACGCTCCAAGAGCGGTAATTTCCACGTCGAAGACCTGCATAGCGGTAAAAGAGCGAAAGTTTTTGAAGATTAAGAATTAGAGGGATTGCATAATGAAGACTCGTGTCGAAGTCAAGAAAAGTTGTCAAGATCATTTGGAGTGACTCAACAAGCAATTTCAAAACGCCTCAAAGACTTGGGAATGATCGAGAAGTAAGGATATTGGGTGTCATACGAGTTAAAACCGAGAGATATTGAAAGCCGTTTTCTGCATGCAGAGATGCACCCGTCGTATTCTCCAGATGTTGGTTTGACCTATCACCTGTTTCAATCGCTGGCTGATCAGCACTTCCGGTCTTATAAAGAAGTCAAAAATTGGATCGATTCGTGGATCGCTTCAAAAGATGACCAGTTTTTTCAACGCGGGATTTGAATGCTGCCTGAAAGATGGAAGAAAGTAGTGGCCAACGATGGACAATACTTTGAATCATAAATATATAACCAGTTTTTTACATTAAAACCTTGAATTAAAAAAAAAGGGGGAGCAAAGTTGTATAACTTTTAAGATCGCTGGATTTCAGGGGCAAAATATTTTAGGATTTAATGTAGTAACATCATTCTGAAGAAACCATATACCATGAAGCTCCATATGCTCCAAATTCTAGCTACAAATTATTTCTGTAATTTGAATCGTTTTGCCAACATTATTTTTGAAGACGAAAATGTCCAATGAGTCCAAACTTGAAACAGTGACTCTTTGAAAGTATGTTTTCTACAGAGATTTTTTGAAATACCAGTGAAGAAATAGTAGATTTTTTCTTCTTCGTCAGCTCTTTGATTTGACAGTTTCGCTTTCCCTTTCCAATATCTTCTTTCCATCTCTTGCACATCCTTTCTTACTCCCTCGCGTCATTTTTTTTCTCAGTCTTTCCCAACATTTTCTTGCCGGGTATTTCCTTATCCTCCTTCCTCTCGATCATAACAACATACTTAAAATAAAAACATTAAAAGAACATATTATAAAATAAATTAACATTAAAATACTTAAACAAACTACCAACACTAAACCCTAAACAAACAAACCCCGATTCATTACCACCGAATGAAGATAAAATAATTAGGCAAATCAAGCGACTTAAAAATAACAAAGCTTCTGGAGAAGATGGAATCACTGCTGAACTTTTGAAATCCGCTGGTCTAGGTACAATCAAGGAAATAACAGAGATTCTACAAGAAGTTTGGCGAACCGAACGGATTCCGGAAGATTGGAAAGATGCTCTAATCTATCCACTACACAAGAAAGGAGATAGAACGGATGTAAACAACTAGAGAGGGATATTTTTTCTCTAAGTTTGTTACAAGAGTCTATCTCAATGTCTACTAGATAGAGCACACGGACAGTTAGAACCTAAAATTGGTCAATATCAAGCAGGTTTTCGACCGGGCAGATCCTAACCTGAATATATCCTGAATCTATAGTTGATTCTAAGACATCAAAAACTGTACAATAAAAATCTCGTCTGTACATTTCTGGATTTCAAAAAAGCATATGATTCTATTGACCGCGAATCTTTATTCCAAATCTTGAAAGAACAAGGACTATATCTGAAAATGCTGGCAATTATTAAAGCAACATTATCTAACACAAGGACAAAATTTAAATTCATGGGTGACATCTCAGAGCCCTTCAAAATTAAAACTGGAGTGAGACAAGAGGATGGACTCTCGTCACTCTTATTTAACTGTGTTCTAGTAAAAGTAATACAGGACTGGCGTGAAAAAAAGTCGGCCCTGAATATTGACCAGCCCATTAAACTGGGGAGAACCAACATCAAAATTGATTGTCTGACGTTTGCTGAAGATCTAGCAATTTTGGTTCAAGATATATTAACGGCACAAAAACACATTGAAATCCAAAAAGAAACAGCAGAAAAGGTAGCACTCCAAATTTCCTTTGAAAAGATACAATACATGACCTGCAACAGACTAAGAACACCATTTCTAAAAACAAAATATGGTCATATCAGACGAATCTCTCAATTCAAATATTTGGGTGAAATAATCATGGAAAACGGGTTGGAAAAAGCGGCCAATAAGGGTAAATGTCAAAAAACGGCATTGAGACTTAGAAATAATTAAATGGATTGCTGCAATTAAAGAGGACCTAAGATCAGCAAATATTACACAAAATGAAATTCACTATAGAGGTTGTTTCGTACACAAGGTTAACGTTTGGGAGGTTGGCCAGAGAGAAAAATGTAGGAAGACTGGAACAACTTGGTCTGACGAAAGGAAAAAAGGTCATAGCGAAAAAATGAACAACAACAAACGCCTCTAACTGTACTTCGCGTGGTCCACCAGTGCCCATACATGAATAATAATAATATATATATATATATATATATATATATATATATATATATATATATATATATATATATATATATATATAAATAGAAAACTCGTCTTTCTAGTCTATCTTCATACACGCACGGAGAATGCTAAGTGTGACCTTGGCGAATCGCCTACATATTTCCAAAAACGGAATACAATGAACTATCAGATGTACTTCCGGAGTAATGATTGATTCCTTATGCACATCCGTTAGTGTATTTTATTTTTATGAAGTTTTGAAAAATACTAAATATACCAAACCAGACCGAGCAACTTCTTTATCGAGCCTGTACATTTGAAGATGATAAGTGCGATCTTGTCTGCCGAAACGTCGTAAAAACGCAAGTACTAAAAAAAAATTTAAACAAAAAGAAATGCATAGAGAACTCTTTAGTGAAAGACCCCATATTTTTTTTATTATCACTTATCTGCTGATTTCTTACCACGTGACTTTTTTGATAAAATATTTTATTTTTTAAAAAACTACTTCTATTTTGGGATATGAAAAAATTTGTTGAGAAGATGATGGTATCTTTTAATCGATATTCAAAAAAGATCGAATTTGGATTTTGATGCGATATGTAGCTTTCTAATTCAAAATACAAAATTTAATTCTTTTGGATATTAATGATATTTTTTTATAATTAATATGTAACATTTTTTTTTGGGTTCATGATTGTTTTTTTTATTTAAGTTAACTATTTTTAATATATAACACCACAGTCAAGATATTTGTTTCCAAATACTTAAAAGCCAACAATTTTAAACAGCACACTACTGTTGTATTTGGCATTACAATAATTGATACTTTTTTTACAATTGACGAAACATTCTGATTCAATAATTGACAACCTGCTCGTTATAAACAAACCGAATATGTATTAATATCATTAAAATTAATTCAATGTAGTAAGTATCAAATTTGTAATACCACATAACTATTAAATATTAAATAGTTTCGTGTAATAGACCAAAACACCCTGTAGGAAACTAGATTGACAAAAGGAGTTTCTTCTTTTTTTTATAAAGATATTTAAAACATATTACAGCATTACATTATTTTATTTTATCATTTTTTTCAATTTCTGTAAACTAATATCTTACCATTTCTAGACGATTTTTTTTTAGATTAAGTAGATAACATTGTAATAAATATCTATAGAAAACTATCATTTTTCTTCTAGAAGGTATAAATATTTAATGTAAAAGCGACTTTAAGGACTTTGATGGTACGTTTACCCTATACTTTTATCCTAAATCCTATATCTAAAACAACCTAGTTATTTCTTCCTAATATCTGCAAAATATACTTCTTTCTCCGTTTAACAGGTTATTAAAAATAAAATTAAAATTATTGGTGTCACTAAGTTGATCAAAGTCCTCAAGAAAAATAAGTGAAAAATTCTCCTACTTTAATTGAAACATATACCTCTTTATAATTATTGGAAAAAATAGTGTACAACTAAGATTTAATTAAATCATTTTATGTAGAACAACAATTGTTCATATCCAGTTAAACCTTTTTAATAAATCAACCAAATTTTAAAAAGCAAAAAACATTAAACTCAAAAAGATTCATCACCAAATCACTGGTTTATAATTTATGTGATGATTATCTCCTGATGATGCTAGGATGGTTGGGGAAACGTGCCGTGCAATATTAAAGACCAGTTTTCTTTGTGTTTTTCTTAGGTGTGGATATATGTGGGCGTGTGTGTATATAAGTGTGTGTGTAGGGTAGGAAGTGAGACGGACAGAAGAATTAAAAGAAAAACACCCATCCGAGCGCTAGAATCGAACCAGCTACCTTTGGATACAGCGATTAACCCACCAGACCACCGCGGCCGATCATCCGCACAACAGCTGCAATTCTACTATATATACTATTCCTGTATACAGTACCAAAGTATTATAGTACCAATCTGTTAATAGTTGAGTTTATTTTTTAAATATGTTATATTATATTTTGTTTGTATTAAATTTGAAGTATTATTTATTTATGATTGGTACTATAATGTTAATATAGTATAGATTGTAGATAGATAAGTATAGTAATAAGATAGTATAGTAATAGAAATAGTATAGATTGTAGAACTGTAGCTGTCCTCAGGATGTTTTAATAAAAGAAACCAAAACGTTAACAAAACAAATCAATAATTTTTACTATTACAATTGACCGAAACCCCAAGAAAAAACAAATTGGCAGGCATTTGGCAGGCTCAGCAGAGTTTTTAAGAACAAAACTCCCAGTTTGTCTGAAGAGAAGTCCTTGATCATTTCGTCCTGCTCGTTATGATATACGATAGTGAAACATGGACACGCATCACAATCAATTCATAAACACGTAGCACAGAGGGGAACGGAAAAGGGTATGCTTGGAATTACAAGGCGAGGCGAAATCTGTTCATGCATCCGAGAACAAACGAAAGTATGTGACATCATTTGAAGAATAAAGGAATTGAAATGGAGATGAGCAGGACATATAGCGAGACGATGTGAGGACAGTTGGAGCTAAGCCTGGGTCCAACTGTCCAATCTGGGATGGATACCGCTTGATCATAGAGAATTCGATCAGAAAGTATAATGGGACAAATACATAGGACCCACAACTATATATGTATATATATATATATATATATATATATATATATATATATATATATATATATATATATATATATATATATTGTTAATTTCCGACCATGTACGGTTTACAGAAAAGAGTAAATATTTTAATCGTAATAAATAAATATAAAAAACCGGTGAAACGTTCCATTTGAATTTTGTTATAACACAATACTTTGAAATTTATGCTTTATATCTAAGTAAGTGAATTTCAATCTGAAATCCAAGTTATATATTAAGAGTGATTTTATGTTTCAAATAATTAATGAATCCCAAAGTTTGAAACGAAGAAGATGTTATATAAAGAGGTATAAGTTTGAAAAGCTTTTAGCGTTTTTGAGCATTTTTCACGGTTGTATATTAAAAGAGTATATACCAGAGATCACATTAATAGCGGTCCATACGAACACTAATAAATTGTCACAAGATATCACTATTTAGGGGTCAAACTATAAATTGTGCGTAGCCTGTATTCTGGCAGGGTAATAACTATTTATTTTAGTTTATTTGTCAAAAATTTTATGGTTTTGATACGCGTAAAAACATTATGAGCACAATATGCATTTAATATAAACAATAACCACCCCGTTTTATTCTACCAACTGTCTACCACAAATTTTCAGACCAATAATATGGTTAAATTTTTGACAAATTCATCTACTAACAGAAATGTATATAGATTATCAGTATTTTTTTACCACAAATATATTATTATAAATGCCTATCATTCGTGATATATGTTTTCTCTTGTAAAAGGTTGTAGAAAACCATGGATTTTATTACCTTGTATAATTTGTACCAATCATTCTTTGTCGTTATTGTCAATAATTATTTGATTAATTTCATACCTTAATCTGAATATTGTCGTAGTTGTGTATGTATCCAATCAATATATTTAGGTACATACGCGTAGACGCCTGGTAAATGTGGATGGGCACATTTTATACCCCAACTTACAATACCACCAACAAACCATCGTTTCGGATCATCTTTTTCATTGCACAACAATGGACCTCCGGAGTCTCCCTATATCAACAACAAATATTAAATCCACAACCATTTTTTAATTTTCCTACTTTCTATGTAATTTAGCATCCTAATATGTGTCTCTATTTTGTAACCTAGTTGTTAAATAAAATGACAGACATATTGGGTTGTCAGGAAAGTTTGTAGGCATTTTTCTTTAGTTGCTCTTTTAATGCTTGTAAACAAAATTTTGTGTTAGATTAGTAATATCTATTTGCATATTATTAATTCTTGTAGTATTTACAATGTTAAAGCTCAGATTCGCTTTGATTTACCTTCAATTAGCCAAGTAAAGGGTGATTTTTTTTACTGTATCCGAACTTTCGATAGGAGTCGCTGATATTATTTAATTCCGAATTTGATTGGTATTGATCTGGAGGAGATATGGTTCAAACAATCGATTTATTGAGGGAACAATTGACGATGAGAAAATTATTTCGAGAAACAGGCCTGTTAACTGGTCACTTAACGTCTTTAGATTATTTTGTTTGAGGTTATGTTAAGTTTTTGGTTTATGCCGATAAATCAGCAACTACTAACGCCTTGGAAGCCAACATAACTCTGACAGTTGCGGACATAAGACCCCACTCACTTGAACAAGTGGTCGGAAATTGGATTGACAGAATGTGCTGTCAGAAGTAGCAGTGGTAGACATTTGTCCGAAATTGTTTTCTTAAAATTCGGACGCACTAAAAAATTACCCTATTCAAATTGAAAATGTCGATAGATAAGTAAAACTTTTTGATTTCAAAAAGGACAAGAACGCTGTCCAATCAAAAATTAATTGAAGGAAAACGGCCAAAATTAACAAACAGGAAACGTGTCATGTTTCTTCAATTGGATATTTTGCTCCATCCACCTTACTCACCAGACATCGCATCCTCGGACTGCCATCTATTCCGTTTCCTTCAAAATTGTTTAAGTGGAAAATCTTTTAAAACGGAAGAAGTGAAAAAGAACCTATTGACATTTTTTTTGGCAGTAAATATATTAATATTTTACAAAACATTTTTTAATCGATCCATTTGAGTTTCCGCAAAGACTGAATGAAGATCAATATATGTAATTTTTAGAAAATGATTTATTAGATCTTTCTAAAAGATTCAGATTCTTTCAGATTTTAAACACGATATTATCGTGAAGAAAACAACATCAATTCTAACGAACACATTAATAATTTCCGTTTTTAAAAATGCCTTATTAAATAAAACACAAATACAAGATATAATTGGTAAAGATAATAACATTTCGTAAATGTTACATAAAAACAAAATGTTCCGACAAATTCTTAACGACAAAGAAGGCTTTACGAATTACGGACCGCAAAAAGCTTTCGACTTCTGTCTAGACTATCTCTGCTTTTTTATTTATATTCTCTACTGTTTGCAGATTTGTTCAGAAACTCTTGATAATTTAGTTAAACTCACGTTTTACAAGTTTAAAATGTTCTTATTATTTTATCTGTGCGCAATCACAACGATACTTTTTATACCGTTCGCTAAAATACCATCCGTGATGAATACAAATGATTAATTTAAATCAAGCTACAGGATGAGCTGCAAGGAATTTGACAGAATAAATCAAGGAGATCTAGACAACTAAACATGTATAGTATATGTTATTATATTCGTACACAATATTTTTATTAAAAAAACTAATAATTCAAATACATATAACATAAAATATAAACAACTGTTGAAAGAACTGTTATTTTCTTGGTTATTATGACGCCTTTTAGTACTGCTATTTCATAGAATCGCTTTCAAAACAAATAAAAACGTTTCCTTTTGAACCTCAAAAGGTTTTAAAACTGACAAAATAACTTAAAGAAGCTTTATAAAATGAGAATAAAATGATCAAAAGAGTTTTTTACTTCTTTTTTACCTTTAGACCTAAAACTAAGTTTAACAATAAAGGGTAATAGTGTCGTTAAAAATAAACTTTATAGTTAAATAGACACAGAACAATCTTTAGTTAAGTTTAAGTAAACTTTGAAAGCTATAGTAAAAGCTCTACAATGCTTATTGGTAAATTAAATAGATAATATAACGATTTTCTTCAAGGAGTTTTGTTTTTAAACTCAGTTAAACAAAATGTTGCGATCTGTGTGTCCTTGACATGTGATGGAACTTTCATATCATTTCGCTTGTTAAGTTAGATACTATAAAGTCTTTTATAATAAGTGTTTCTGTTAATAATGTAATTTTTTCACCCAAAATTCGAGTGTTTATTCCTATAAAATTTACTATTACTATTGCTATTACTGTTTCCCATCTTTCTGTCAAAGCATGGATTCCGCACTAAAAGAATTTTTGGTTTTTTGAGGCCAAATTTGTGTAAAGCCAATCAAGACTGTTCGTTGACCGCTTTAAAGGAAATTTAAAAACCTAAATTTAAAGGAAATTAATGGTAAGCATTAATATCAATATTTTTTCTTTTTTTTTTTGGTTTTTCGCATCTATCTAAAACTAAAAAACATATCAAGACAACATATCATGTTCAACATATCTGTTCATGTGTAAATAAAAGAATCACTGGGTAAAAAACAAAACGGAGACTAATTTCTCAGTGATTCTTTTTTTGTAATAAATTTGCCCAACGAACAAATATTTAAAAAATACGTTTTTTAAAATAAACACAAACTTTTCAACGTTAACGTTTCGGGAGGTGTTTTCTTTCTGTTTTCAAAACGAATCTAAAAATAATGTATTATTTTCTATAATGTATATTAATTTATCTAAAATATAGTAAGTAAATATATATATATATATATATATATATATATATATATATATATATATATATATATATATTTATTGTATATGTCAATGATAAGTCATATTGTATATGACAATGATTGTTCGTTAGGCAAATTCATTACGGAAAAAGAATCACTGAGACATTAGTATCCGTTTTGCTTTTTACACGGTGATACTTTTATTTGCATAAGAACAGATATTCTTGATTTGTTTTTTGAGTTTTAGATCGTGGCGAAAAAATCCAAAAAAAGAGACAAAATATATGTACACGCCACAACCATTAAGACAATATTGATATCAATGTTGATGGCAAACATGTAATCTATTTGAAATATGCGGATGATACAGTACTGATCTCTAAAAAAAGAAATTGCAACAGATGTTATCTCATTTGAACGCATAGTTCCAAAGAATAGGTTTAAAAATTAACACACCAATACAATCCATGTTGTTTCACTCAAAGTAATCTGAAGGAATTCAATCCGGAGAAAAAGACGATCGTAACGGACGCGGTATATAACCTGAACAATTTTGTAACAAACCTTAAGAAAGTTTCAATGTAATGATTTATTAGAATTATTTTGTAAAAATTCCGTTTCGTGTATTTGACATTACTTTTTAGACCATATTTTGAGACCATAGGCTATTTCTTATTATATAATGGGATATCATGGATTGAAATGGAATATAAGCCATCATTTTACGGCTTAACTATAGCTTCGAAATCGAATAATTTTTCAAGTCGTCTAAATCGGTTCAATGTCGAGGTTCTTCATAAACGTTCTTTGAAATCGTTTTTCCCTTTTTACCTCGGCATTATCAGATTATATTTCTATTTTTAAAAGTATGCAATTTAAAAATTTCTCTCCGAAATGAATAAATAATTATTTTAAATAATAATACAAATAAAATGATGAAAAAAGTGTTTTATGTAGTATTGTACATCTTCCCGGTGCTTCACTTACGGTACAAAAATAATTAAAAAAATACAAAGGAGTCCCTTTTACGAAAGAAAAAAATGTAAAAGGACTTGTAACAATGGTTCAAATTCGGGCATTATCGATTTTAAATCAACGAACGACATTAAGTGACCACTAACCACAAGTGACGGCATGTCATGAATTTTTTTTTAACAAATTAGATATTATAAGGAAGGATTTTGCTTGTTATCTTTAACACAGAAAATAAAATTTAAAAAATCCTCGAAGGCAAACAGAAAAATTTAATATCTTTTCGAAATGTCGGAAGAAAAAAAAAACAAATAACGTTATTCTTTTGTAATTATGAAAAATTTTTATTTCGCAAAGTTTACCCACGAAAATAGATCCCGAACAGTTAAAATTGGACCTTATTAAAATGATTTCAAGTGTGCATAATGTACTATTATACCTAATAAGGAAGGTTATTTTAAGACGCTGATAGGAATTTTGCTTAATGAATTCTCCAAGCTGAAGACTTTGGCTCGTTATTAATAAATTCTTATATTGCAATTTGCAAGATCGGCTTAACATTTTTATAAAGCTTCTTTAAACGTTTTTTTTAATTAAAATATAATTAATTCAAAATACAAAATAATTATACTGGTATTATCAAAAAGTAAAATGACTTTTATCGATATAACCATTTGTTTTTTAAGTTGGTGTGACTGTCATTGTCACACACAAATTATAAATGGCCAGCCACCCATCTATAATTAAAAAAAAAAACAAAAAAAACTAAATGTATTGGATTAATGTAGTAAAAATGTGAAGGAAGTAAACCAATTTATTCATTTAGCCCATTCGGTGACAATGAAAGAAACCTATGGGAACTTAGCAATCATACTATATCGCATTAAATATGAACAGTATCAGTGCAATCTTTGTGGGGATTTAAAAGTGATAGGTATATTGCTAGGACTTCAAGGAGGATTTACAAAGTATTCCTGTTTTTTATGTCTATGGGACAGTAGAGCAACAAAAGAACATTACAGTAAGAAAGATTGGCCTCATAGAACTTCTTTTGAACCGGGTACTTTAAATATAAAATATGCCCCCCTTGTTAACCCAAAAAAGGTGCTTCTTCCAACTCTCCATATTAAGCTTGGACTAATGAAAAACTTTGGCAAAGAAGGTAATGGTTTCAAGTACCTAAAAGAAATATTTCCTCAATCAAGCGATACAAAACTAAAAGACGGCATATTTATTGGCTCTTAAATAAGAAAGTTTCTAGGTGACTTCCATTTTCAAGAAAAATTAAATGACAAGAAATTGGCAGCTTGGAAGTGTCTTTGCAAAAAATGCAAGTCCATAAAAACCATTTAAGATAGTTCTATGGCTGCTTAGAAGGACATAAATTGGGTATAAGACAGTTTCGTGTCGAAGGGTGGAAAAAACGTGTATTGCATTGTTTTATTTAAAAAGTAATCTCACTTTCTGATCATTGTGGTAAATTCATAATTGACCATAAATATCTTAGGATCAGTTGATCACTTTAATGAAATATATTAAAGGTTGTAACACGTAAAATTGATGTAAACCAACCAAGCTGAATGACCAAAAGAAATATTTATTGTAGGCTTCTTGAAGATTGCAAATCATTGATTATTGTTAATGATCCCGTAACTTTAAAGGATCTTACAGAGATTATAAATTTATCGAAAACAGGCTAAAGTCTATCAAGTAAAAAAAAAAATGTATTGCTACGGGTAAAATTCCTTTTCGTGGAAAAAGGGAACCTCATAAAAATAAAAAATTATCCTGTTACAGAGATGAAAAATAAATTAGAAACCGTATTAAAAACAATAAATGAAACCTTGCCCTGCAAAGGACAACAAAACATAATAAATATAACTCCACCCAAAACTATACGGCTTTATTAGGCCCGTAGTTCATACACCAATAGCTCCCCTAAAAAAACCTAACAAGTCACTGAAATAATATGCTTAAAGAAATATTACATTTCAAATAAAAATACTCCAGAAAAACGATATAATACAAAAAAGAACATAATGAATTAAACATGCCAAACAAATGTTTTTTTTTACCATCCTTCGATATTTTCAGGCCCTCAAAAAATTGTTTAGAAATAATGAGAATCTTTTTAACTACTCAAGAAATAAATCTAATTAATCTAATGATGTTTTTCATTTTCAAAATGTATTGTTTTTTGTTTAATAGTGATTTTTATGGATCATGGAATAATAATTTGGTGAAAGGATAACAAACAAGTGTGAAGAAGAAAAGGAGATAGAACTAAGATTGATCAAACCTAACAGATGTGCAGGAACCTTGAATCATCTAATAAGATCGAAATTTATATCCAGAAATACCAAATTAAGATTGTATAAGACAGTATTGAGACCAAATGCATCGTATCGATGTGAGACATGGGTACTAAATAAGAAAGAACGAAAAGTAGATTAATCAGAAGAATAACTGGAGGACAGAAGGTCGATGGCTTGTATATGAGAAGAAAAAATGATGAAATTTATAATATTTTCAAGGATCCAAGGATAAATACGATAGTAAAATCGGGAAAATTGCTGTGGCTGGGCCACATAGACCAAATGGGAGAGAGTGGAGTGGTAAGGAAGATTGCATGGAGAAGATCACAAAGTGAAAGAAGGCAAGGAAGTGATAGAGAGAGGCTATCATGGAAGATCTGAAAGAGAAGGGATTTAAGGACTGGAAAACAATGAGCAGAGACAGGACAACATGGAGAAGAATCACACACACATATATATATATATATATATATATATATATATATATATATATATATATATATATATATAATAATAATTTTTATAAAAAAATGGGTTATATATACTCTAAATTAGATTAGTAATATACAAAAGTGGTTCATAAATTATCGTACCTATCTTACTAGTGCCCTTTTATATACAAAGATATATTATAAAGAAGCTAGCGAACACAAACCTCGATGAATCTGTCTTTTTTCATTTCTTGTCCTTTTTCTTCCTGTGCTGCTACTGCACATCAGTGAGCCTTTACCTCATTCAACCTTCGCCTCTATCCGAATCAATCCCATGTAGTCTCTTGACAGTTTTTGAGGTGCATCTGAGTCACTGAATCCTCATATAGTCTATAATATCTAGATTTTACTTTAATTTCTTGAGTTCGTAGTTACACCTGATCCTCCAAATTCCGTCAAATATTCTTTTATGTGCTTTTCTTTCATATAGTTGAAGCATCTCTTCTGTTCCTTTGTGAGGGTCCTCGTCTGACTATAAGTGACAGTAGTCACTAGCTAGTTCAGCTAGTAAGCCGAATGAATAGTTTATACTAAAATATGTGTAATTTGATGATTATGGAAGTTTAAAAGTCGAAAAAACTCTTTTTTGGTTCAATAAATAGACATATATTCGATCTTCTTGAAAGTATGTTAATTAATGTTAAATATAATACTTTAGGTTCATTAATATAGTCTTTTGATATTATAGGACAGTTTGAAAAATTACTTTTGATACAAAACATGTCTTATCTAACGTGACGTATTATTAAAATTAAAGTATATTTGTAAAGGATCCCTGTCATTATTTAACTGCACGAAAAAAAAAAAAAAAAAAAAAATATATATATATATATATATATATATATATATATATATATATATATATATATATATATATATATATATATATATGTATATATATATATATATATATATATATATATATATATATATATATATATATATATATATATATATATTGGGCTCTTTGAAATAGTTATAACTCTTCCAAACCTTGACCAAATCGTACGTTTCAATCAACTAGACGTTTTTTCAAATTATTCGTTTTTGAATGGACTTTTCAAAAAAATTAAAAATGTTAAGTTGTTTTCTCTTTTTTCCATTTTTTCGCAATTCGCTTTGTTTTTATACTAAAATAATGAAAAGTGGGTCCACAACGGGACTTGTGGTATCAGACGTAGTATCAGAAGTATTTTCAGGAACAAAAACAAAAAAATTAAAAATGGCGAACTTTGAAAAATTAATGATTTTTTTCCGAAAAACTCAAGTTATAATTATTTAACAAAAGCCGTTTTTTTCATAACTTCATAACTTTCTTCCGGTTGAGTACATAACTTTGAAACAAAATCACGAAAAAAGTATATAGTGGGGTACTATAACATATAAAAATTTCAGCCAAATCAAAACGGACCTTGTTCAAAAGTGGTCGATTTGGTATATACAGTGTCATCTGTGTCAAACTGTGACCCATCAATCATACAGATTGATGGGTCACAGTTTTTAAGATACTCAACTGAAATTTGAACTTTAAACTCAGCTTACTACGAATTCCCAAACAGGGTCAATTCATACCGGTTTCATCATACCGGTTTCATCATACCGAATTTCATGACGAATTTCGCATTTTTAATTTTTTCATTATTTTGATCTATAGACAAAATTATTACAAGTTTATATTTTAATTTGATAATTAGTGTGTCATGGAAACTAAAAAGTTGACACTAGTGTTCAGATCAGAACGTCAGTCAGATTAAACTTTGAGTTTATTGCGTTACGTTCTTTTTCAGATTCAGACAGTTAAAATAAAGAAAATGAGATAAGTGGTTTAATTTAAATACTTTTACCCACTGTATATCGAAAGTCAACACAAACACGTAATAGTATGCAAAAGTAGCAGTCATCAACCTTATGGTAATTTTTTTGAAAGTTTTCCTGTTACATTAAACACAAAAAAAACGAAAAAAAAAGTTTAGACTTATTATCCTCTTATTTTCCATATGTACATAGTTCGAAACAAATTAGTTCTTTTTTTCCATATGTACTTCGAGACAAATTAGTACTTTTATTTTTATATAAAAGAAAATAACATTTAATTACCTAACTAATTAATTGTCTATAAGGGATTTTCAATATTATTTTTATTTTAAGAAGGTATCTAAAAAATTCATACATTTTAGAGTACCCTGTATACAACATGTACGAACGCTAAATAATATTTTCGTATTATTTAAAAGATAAAAATGTTAACATTTTGTCAGGACTTAGTCATGGTTGCGACCCTTTTTTTCTAACAAAAAATTGTTTATCGATATTTTTACTTTTCTTGTTATATGAGTCAGTTCAAGTAAAGACATCGGTCGGTAAATACGTGTCTATTGAAATCGCGACTTGTAGTGAAGTATAGTGTGTGTTGTGTAGTGTAGTGTAGTGTAGTGTAGTGTAGTGTAGTGTAGTGTAGTGTAGTATAATGTACATAAGGATTTAAGATCCATAGAGTTTTTAATAAGGTACGTGGATGCATTATTTCAAGTTTACAATGTTTCAAAAGTTCAGGTTTTTTATTGCAACACTAAACTCAAAAAGATTTACAACATAACGGCAACCGCTCCTTTGGCGTCAAAAATCGTTGACCACGTAGTTTATTTTTCACGGACGGGAACAAAAAGAAATCATTGGGTGACATATCAGGACTACGGCGGATGACGCATCAATTCGATGTTTTGACCGGTCAAATATTGAATTGTTCGGTCCAATGTGTGAGAGCTCGTATTGTCATTGTGAATAATAATCCTGCGTTGCTGGTTGTTTTTTCTTATTTCTTTAAGGACTTTTGTCAAACAAATGGCTGTGTACCATTCAGAATTGACCGTTCTACGATTCTGTAGTGGCCACAACAGGCGGCCATTTGGTTCGAAGTGTTTCTTGCGCGAACAACTTTTGTTGGGTTTCGCTCATTTTGAAAAACCCAGTTACAGTCGACTGCTGTTTACTTTCAGGCTCATACGCATAGATCCAAGATTCGTCACCTTTGTAGATATTATACACGGCTTTTGGCGTACAACGATGGTATTTTTTGAGCATTTCTTTGCACCATTCGACACGAGTCTTTTTTGAGCGATTGTCAAATTATGCGGAATTCAATGCACACAAAACTTTTTCACGGCCAAATGTTTTTCATGGCCAAATGTTCATGTAAAAAAAAATATTGTGTATGCTTATCATACTAATGCCCAGGGATGCCTTTATCTCAGGGGTATATTACATGACGATCTTGCTTTATCACTTCGCGCTCAGTATCGATGTTTTCTGGCACAACAACCGATTTTGGACGACTTTATTCAAATTCGTCTGTGAGCGAACGACATCCACATCCAGATATAGCCAGATAATCCACATCGAAAGCCTTCACTTCACCATTGGAGATTGAAAAGAAAGTAAGAAAAATCCTAGACCCCAATCAAATAAATAACATAACATACCGACTTCGAAAAAAACAAGAAATCAAACAATACATAGCGATATGAGAAAAAGAAGGCTTAAGTTTTTCGGACACATAAAACGGATGAATCCGAGTAGGCTAACTAGACAAATAGATGGATTTTATGAAAATAGGAGTAGAGCTAAAACAGAAACAATTAACTGGATTGCTGCAATTAAAGAGGACCTAAAATCAGCAAATATTACACAAAGTAAAATTCAGGATAGAAACTATTTCAGACACAAGGTTAACGTTTGGGAGGTTGGTCAGAGAGAAAAATGTAGGAAGACCGGAACAATTTGGTCTGGCGAAAGGAAAAAAGCTCACAGTGAAAGAATTAAATCAGTATGGGCGCAAAGGAAGACTTCGCGTGGTCCACCAGGGCCCATACGTGAATAATAATAGTAATAATATATATATATATATATATATATATATATATATATATATATATATATATATATATATATATATATATATATAAAGATAAGCTTCTTAAGGCAACAATGAGTTAATGTATACGTGAAAAAATATGTATTCATTTTTTACCCTATTTCTTTAGACCACAGTATGTTAAACCTGCGATATAATAATCCTTTGAACATCTTGAGTTTTTTACATTATTTATTAAAATTTACCTTACTTAATATTAGCAAATTTTAATTATCTGATAAATCATACATTAATTATTTTCTTTTGTTGCAGGTAAGTATTGAAGAGACCATCGGAGATCGAGGATATATTCAAGTCATCACTATCAGGGGTGGCTAACGTTCACCCTTGACACAGATTCTACAGGCTTTGGGTGCTAAAGCATCTCAGGCCCTCACACTCAGGGGTGGCTAACGTTCACCCTTGGTGCAGATTCTACAGGGTTTTGGTGCTAATGCATCTCGCGTCGTCACTATCAGGGGTGGCTAACGTTCACCCTTGGTACAGATTCTACAGGGTTTGGTCGTCACTATCAGGGGTGGCTAACGTTCACCCTTGGTGCAGATTCTACAGGGTTTTGGTGCTAATGCATCTCGCGTCGTCACTATCAGGGGTGGCTAACGTTCACCCTTGGTACAGATTCTACAGGGTTTGGTCGTCACTATCAGGGGTGGCTAACGTTCACCCTTGGTACAGATTCTTCAGAGTTTGATCGACAGTATCAGGGGTGGCTAACGTTCACCCTTGGTACAGATTCCACAGGGTTTGGTCGTCACTATCAGGGGTGGCTAACGTTCACCCTTGGTACAGATTCTACAGGCTTTGGTCGTCACTATCAGGGGTGGCTAACGTTCACCCTTGGTACAGATTCTTCAGAGTTTAATCGACACTATCAGGGGTGGCTAACGTTCACCCTTGGTACAGATTCCACAGGGTTTGGTCGACACTATCAGGGGTGGCTAACATTCACCCTTGGTACAGATTCTACAGAGTTTGTTCGACACTCTCAGGGGTGGCTAACGTTCACCCTTGGTACAGATTCTACAGGGTTTGGTCGACACTATCAGGGGTGGCTAACGTTCACCCTTGGTACAGATTCTACAAGGTTTGGTCGACACTATCAGGGGTGGCTAACGTTCACCCTTGGTATAGATTCTACAGGGTTTGTGTACTAATGCGTTTTAGGAAGTAATATTAATTTAGGTTTGATATTTATTTTGAGTTATTGGGAAAAAGTCATTAAAGAGAAAAATAGGAAAATAGAAATAAATTGAAGAAATAAAGAATAAAGGAAATAAAGATAGAAATAAAGAATAAAGAGGAAAAAATGGAAAAAATATACTGTTTGCTAGAAATAGATTTAGACAACTATTAAAAAAAGAGGTGATATTATATAACAAGACTTTTTAATATGAATAACTTGACCTTGATGTAATAAGAAAATGAATGTAACGATATAATCGAATTAGAAAGAAAAAATATCGACATCTCTGGTTCTTTTGAGGTAAATATTGTTCACTTTTAGGTGATATTTACTTTGAATTATTGGGCAAAATACATTATAGAGAAAAATGGGAAAATAGAGAGAAATGAAAGGAATAAAGAATATAGGAAATAAAGAGAGAAATGGGAAAAATGGAAAAATAAACTGTTAATTAGAAATAGATTTAGATAAATATCAAGAAAAAAAAAAGAGTTGATAATATTGAAGAGACTTTTTAATATGAATAATTTGGCCTTGACGTAATAAGAAAATGAATGTAACGATAGAACAGAATTAGATAGAAAAAATATCGACATCTCCGGTACTTTTGAGGTATTTTTTTTATACTTTTAGGTTATCTTTACTTTGAATTATTGGGAAAATACATGAAATAGAAAAATTGGAAAATAGAGAGAAATTGAAGTAATAAAGAATAAAGGAAATAAAGAGAGAAATAAAGAATAAAGAGGAAAAAATGGAAAAAATATACTGTTAGCTAGAAATAGATTTAGACAACTATCAAAAAAAGAGGTGATATATAACAAGACATTTTAACATGAATAACTTGACCTTGATGTAATAAGAAAATGAATGTAACGATAGAATCGAATTAGAAAGAAAAAATATCGACATCTCTGGTTCTTTTGAGGTAAATATTGTTGACTTTTAGATTATATTTACTTTGAATTATTGGGCAAAATACATTATAGAGAAAAATGGGAAAATAGAGAGAAATGAAAGGAATAAAGAATAAAGGAAATAAAGAGAGAAATGGGAAAATGGAAAAATAAACTGTTAATTAGAAATAGATTTAGATAAATATCAAGAAAAAAAAAGAGTTGATAATATTGAAGAGACTTTTTAATATGAATAATTTGGCCTTGACGTAATAAGAAAATGAATGTAACGATAGAACAGAATTAGATAGAAAAAATATCGACATCTCCGGTACTTTTGAGGTATTTTTTATACTTTTAGGTTATCTTTACTTTGAATTATTGGGAAAAATACATGAAATAGAAAAATTGGAAAATAGAGAGAAATGAAATGTATAAAGAATAAAGGAAATTAAGAGGAAAATGGAAAAAATATAGTATTAGAGAGAAATCAATAAATAGAAAACAAATAGGAAAATATTTTAAGAAAACATGCATCATGGAGACATTGGAAAATATGAAAACAGGAATACCTTTTCTCGCGAGAAAGTTTATCATCCTGTTGGCTGTATCATCCTGTCCGGGAGGATGTTATAGTCAACCGGATGTTAAACTTAAAGGTACCGCATTCCTGGAGAACAACATTAAGGTGGTTTTTTAGTGGGTATGCCCTATTGGGAGAGTCCCACACTCCGGCTATAAAAGCTTTTTCCACCTCCCAAAAAAAAAAAAAAAAAAAAAAAAAAAATACTTTCAACTGGCATGTTCTTGTATTATATATATGTTACAATTTTTTTTCCGGGTATCCATCCATTCGTTTAAAGAATTTGCACATTCTTGACGACGTTTCGCCAAAATCTCATCTGGCATTTTCAAGTCTTTGCTCTCTTGGTAGACTCTTGGTAGAATTGTCAATTCGAAGCTGTCAGTCAAGTCAGTCGAAGCTGTCTACCGAGAGAGCAAAGACTGGAAAATACCAGATGAGATTTTGGCGAAACGTCGTCAAGAATGTGAAAATTCCTTAAACGAACGGATTGACACCCGGAAGAAAAATTGTAACATTTATTCCATCCGTAAAAACTTGCATATTAGCTTATGTATATATATATATATATATATATATATATATATATATATATATATATATATATATATATATATATATATATATTTTAACCACATATTTTTGCATTTGAATTTTTGCATAGTCATACAGGTTGATTGGTCACATTTTTTAATTTTTTAAGATACTCAACTAAAATTTGAACTTTAAACTCAGCCTACGACGAATTCACAAACAGGGTCAATTATCGATATTTTGCTTCGCGTTAGAGATATCGAAAAAAGTTATTAGAAAAAGTTGTTCAGAATATTATTTTAACCCTACATACCGAGTTTCATGACAAAATTTGAATTTTTATGTTTTTCATTATTTTGGTCTATATTATTACAATTTTACATAATTATTACAAATTTATTTTTTAATTTGATAATTAGTATGGCATAGGGTGTAAACACGTGACACATTGTCAATTTACATTTTAACACATTTGTTAATAGAAACGAAAGGAAAAACGATCAATTTCCTTGCAAGTAAAGTGGTAAATCAATTTGCGATAAATAAAGTTTAACATTAATGGATCCACTAATATCCTGAAAAATATTTATGGGAAAAATTTGTGGATGCTAAGAAAACACCATCACTTCTATATATCCTTGAAGATTTAAACATTGCTTTCCAGATAAGACGGCTAGTTAACATTTTATGGCAGGGAGATTAATAAACGTTCCCCTTAATAAAGAGAATTATAAGTGGGAAATAAAACTAATTAGTGAAACAAAATTATAAAAAATTAGTAAAATAATGTTTGGTTTTTCGGAACCAACAGGAGTAAAATTAATTCACAGTAATGCCTTTTGATTCTCAATTAACCCTATGATTATAAAAAATTTTGAACAAATAAAAATAAATATGAATGAAAAGAAATTAAATATGTTGTAAATACTGCGATGGAAATATACTGTTTTACATATAAATACAAATATACATTGTATTTTAGAAAATTAAAATATTTATATGGTCTATAGAAGATAAATCTGGAGATCTCGCCGGTCAGCGAAGTGTTTCACTGTTACAGCATATTGCCTTAATTTATTATAATAAATGACCAACTCTGAATGTTAAAATTTCAATAGAAACACAAAAAAAATTACATACAGTTCAGTGGCGGGTCGTGAGAGAGGACGTTGGGGCGCCACCTCTCCAGCATTTATTACAGTAAGTAATTTTTCAGAGCAAAACACCATATTTTATTTCCGTTCAGTTTCTTTCCTTTAACTCATTTTCCTGGTTTACCTCCTAGTTTCAATAGCACGAAACGTAAAAAAGAAGGAAGGGGAAAGCAAAAAAAATCTTCAGCAACACTATTTTCTTCTGCGCTTTCCCACTTTGAAAACCCACGAGCCGCCACTGATAAAGTTATACAATAATCAATGTGCTACGATAAAACCAAGTATTGTACCGTCTGCGCTATGAAACAACTAACATATATTTACCTGACACGCATCCTTGCCACCTTCTTTATAACCAGCACATATCATGCCGTCAGTAACGTTCAAGTCCCTATGTTCCAACCATGAATTGCACAAGTCCCTGTTTAACACTGGAACTTCAACTTCATTTATTTCCGGTTCATATTCTGACACTGAAAAGTGCAGAAAATAGATTCTCTTTGCGCATTTTACCCTTCTCCTGTCTATCACATTAAAAAAATATTTTTCTCAAATAATATCAGGTTTAGATTAAATCATCTCCTGATGATTCTAACATAGTTAGCGAAACGTGCGTCGAGCAGTTCAAAAAAAGTGTTTTGGTGTTTAGTGGTAAATCTCTTCAAGTTTAATATCAGGTTTGGTATGTTCCTTGAAATTGATGAAATATTAAAGTTTTTTGAGACTCGCGAGGTGAGGAGCCAAATTTAAAATTGGTCAGGAAATTTTATTCTGAAGTGACATATGAGGTGTGGTAAAGAAGTTACAGCACCATATTTTTGCATGTGATTATTCACTGAATCGCAATAAAAATAAGTATCTCCTTCACTAATTCAGCAGTGGCGATGAATGGTAGACTTCGTACAGCAACATTAGTCGAAAAGCAGCATCCTGATCCAGAGTGAGCTTTTTCGTCAATTGTGTATTTATTTGTAGTAGGTTAGTTGTAGGTTATTGTTTTTTCGGGTTTTATCTTGTGAAAATTGTTTTATGATTCTGTGGACATTTAAATGATTTCCTGCTGTTGAAGGGCTTCTGCGAACCACCTGAAAACCTGGGCCCTTAACAAAACACTGTTTCTATAGGCCTGTGGAAGTTTCGCAAAAATTTCCATCGCTTTCTGCCCAAGTCTGAATGAAAACTTAATAGAACCCCAAATTGCCATTAGAAAAATTCGTTTTACAAAAGGAATTGGTATGAACCATCAGTTAAGAGATATATAGAGGTTAAACTCGCACTGAAGAAGCATCAGATATTGGTCTGTCTCTCCTCTAAACGGAAAGCCAACAGTGTTGTCAGATCCAAAGCTACATCACCAGACTTATTACTTTATTAATACCCCTCGTATTTATTGCAAACTCTTCCTTCAAGTTTGTGAAATCAAAACAAATACAAAGTGGTATTTAACGGAAAAGTGAATAGGATGAAGAAAATGCAAGAAAAACTATTGAACTACCATTACATCCCCAAAAAAGTATTTTATGTGATTAGGAGAAGGTTGATTGATGAGAGCTTAATTAATGAGACTGGCAGACAGAAAGATAATATTTCTAAATATACATAACAACTTTATATTCAAAATAAATAAAAAATGATGTAAAACATTCTTGATGAAAGCCGACGACATTTATTACTACTAAACCTGATAATATATGAAAATTTTCTGATTAACAATTTTCTAAATCAGTTTTAAAAATAAATATGAATGTCATTAAAAAATATATTTTCCCTTTTATCTGGTCTCCTTTCTATTTCATTTCGCCGAGTTACCCAGTCCTCTTTTTTGTCTTTAATTGGTTCCATCAAGTTAATAAAAGTTTTCGAAAAGTTTTTTTACCTCTTCGGTGATTTTCGACAAGATATTTTCTTTTAAACAGGGTAAATTTACTGCCAAGGATTTTTCTAATTGTTCTTAAGAAGCTTTGGGACAAATTAAAAATTATAACAAAAGTAACTTTTTTTTCTTTATTGTTGAATTAAGAATTTTGACATTGTTCAATGAGAAAAATGAATATAATAAAATGTCATATTGGATTAAACAATACAATATCCGTACAGTGGATTGTATAAGCTTTATAATATACATGATGGGGCAGCGAAATGGGCTATTATAAAAATTCCTCTGTCGCTTAAATAACACCACCAATAAAAACCAAATGTCGTTAAATCTGGTGATCTTGCTGGTCAAAGAACATTTCCGTAACTGGAGATGACATTATTAGAAAACAAGGGTCTCACAACATTTATTAATATCATAACGGTGTGAATAATGGTCCTATCTTGTTGAAATCATATACAAGTTTGCAGCTCCACAGACATCCACTCTTTTGTCAAAATTTTGGATGACATTTTGGCATAATCGCGGCTCTATCTCACCAATAATTTCATCCTTTAGTTCAGGCTTTTCTCGTTTTTCACGTAACCCTAAAGAATATAGTCCAAAGGTGTCAAATCAACAAATCAAAATTTTTCTCTAAATAAATCAATTGTTTCATTAGGAGAGGGACATGTAGGGTCATTCTGTTGGAACCATATATCCTCCAGATCAATATTATTTAATTCAGCCCACAAAAAACCAGTTATCAAATCACGATATCGAACACAATTTACAGTTACAGCTTCACGAGCAGCATTCTGTTTAAAGGCGGCAATTTTGTTTATTAACTTAGCCACCAATTTCAAAATGTGCTTCACCCGAAAAGACTATTTTTTGAGAAAAATTATCTGTTTGTTCTGTGATCCAATTGACAAAAGCACGACGTTTTGAATGATCCAGTGGCTTTAGTTCATGTGTTATCTGAACCTTACATGCCTTCAGAGCTAAATCCTTTTGTAAAATACGTCATGTTGTGGATTCACTGAGTCCAAATTGTTGTGGACGTCAACTAGTACAAATTTCTGTGTCTTCAGTAAAACTTTTACGTACCAAATCAATATCCTCGTGTGAACGATCACTACGACTATATATTGCTCTTCTTTTATCTTTCACCGAACCAACTTTTTGAAATTTTTGAACAATTCGATTGGCAGTTGACAGTCAGATCAACGATTGTGCAAATCGTAAATATCACGTAATTTTCTAAAAACATTTTTCACAGTACGGCCATTTTCATAAAATATTTCAACAATTTTAACGCATTGTATTGTACAACTCCATTTTTATAAATGTCATACCATTCAAGAATTAGAAAAACCGCTCAATTTAAAAAACCCACTAGTTCCAATGAATATTTGTAACAAGACTTATCGGCGAAGGCACGTTGTGCATCTTTCCACTGATTCGCGATTACTACTGTTATGATGCATCAACTACAGTGAATGTGGTCGCTTTACCCATACCCGAGAGACGCGCTAGAAATTTGACATTGAAAATTGCCCTTTTCTCTGGCATTCTCAGTATGATATAAAACCACAGGAGCGTTGTTGCCACCCCAATATTTAACCAATTTTAGCAAAATAATCTTTCACGAATATAAATTTAAATCAATACATTATTTTCTCATAAGTAGCCCTTAAATATGGATTCGTATTTATTAAAAACTGACACAAAGAACCAGTTTACCGTCAAAAGGTAAAATAAATACAAATAAGGGCTGAGAGGCAAAGCTGACCTATATTCGAATATAAAGATTGAATTGAAAGAAATCAATTAAGTTTTTGACAAGAGAAGACTAAAGAACAATAAATAGAGCAAGGGTAATCGCAAAAAAGGATTTTCTATCGATATCTTAAGATTCTAATAAACCTTTTTTGATAAATCAACATTTGTGTCGACCTGCTATGAAAATTTATAGGTCCAGTTTAGACATATAGGTGATTATTTCTAAAACTATAACAAATAAGGAGAATATTAAAATAGTAATAAAATTTTGTTTAAATAAATATATTTTTCATATCAAGCCATTATGAAAATTTCATAAATTCTAATTTCTTTCTAAATTTAACTGGGATATTTACGATAATAACTAGAATATCTGGTTTATATATTCGGCTATTAAGTCTCACATACTGAGGATTAAATTACATTAGCTCTTAGCTGCAATAAAATGACAGTCAAGAAACTTTACAACAGGCTGTAAACTTTTTGATATCAATTAAGTGATTTAAAATGAATTCTCGTTCCCTTGAAAGTATCCTAAAATATTTCAGAATGACTCTGGTATTCAATTTTTAAAGAGTGTCTTAATTTTCGACAGCTTTTTTCTAATTCATATATTTTTTAAATACTCTCATTTTCATCCTAGCAACATATTAAGCATACGAATAACTAAATTCATAAAAAAAGGTTTTTTCAGATGACCAAGTCATTAATGTTACTTTCTACCTCCTTCAGTGTTTAAAAATGCGTCGGTCAAATTAGTTTGGACAACAATGGTCCTCTTAAGAATCTTTTAAATTATTTTACAAGAAAATACAGATTAATGTTGAATATCTGTCAAAAAGTAAAGGGTGATCCATAACTTCGTGCGTTTTTCACATGGTAGCTTTTAAATTATTTAAATAGGAAATGTGAAGAAAAATGGGTGTATTTGATCAAATTTTTAAGAATGAATCTACTTTTATTTGAACAACCACGAAAAGATTTATTATGTGTATCTTAATTGAATGTATGTGCAGCCTCACAAAAGACTGTTTTGGTCATTAGAATATGATTATTGTGCCTCAGAACAATATCAAACTACATTCTATCAGATAAAGGAAATGCACCAAGAACTCAATATATAATATAATTTAATTCCTACTATATCTCTACGTCACGTATACAACCCATACTTTGCATCATGATATATGCATTGTTGCAATTTACTATAGAATTTCTAAGTGAAAAAGCACGCGATATTAAAGATCACCACAATATTTGCTTGTACTTACTTCCAGTATCTTCCTTTTTACCCCAACCAATAACTGTGCATAAGGTTCCTGGTACCAACTCTTTGTTTGCCTTTGGAAGGCAAACTGGTAAAAGATGTTCATGGAATGTTACACGACTGGCAAGCTGAAAAAAATGTTTAGTTTAAAAAAATATATATGAAGGAATCAATATTGTGAGATCTTTCGAGACATGGAATCTGACAGAAGAATATAAGATACGTATAAATGCAATGAAAATTAGGTTCCTGAGAAAAATAGAGAACAAAACAAAAAGAGGCAGAATCAGAAATCAAATAATTAGAGAAAACCTACAGATTGAATCCATAAGTAATAAAATAGCAGGAGAACTAAGATGGTTCAGACATGTGTCTCGCATATCGGAAAACAGAAAACAGACAGGCACAATATGGGATGAAATTAACGAACTGATCCAAGATAGGAAGAAATGGAAAGATATGTATAGAAGACAACCTCAACTCCATACGCTTGACACCTGACGCTATAAAGGTATAGAATTAAGTAAGTAAGTAAATAAGTAAGTAAATAAGTAAGTAAGTCAGTTAGTAAGTCTTATTTGAATTTAAGTTTCGGATGCATAAAAAAATATTTTTTTTTAGCTTCAAGCCATCAAAATTGAGGATTACAAGATAATACAAATTATTATTTTTTGGGACTACGATATGAACATTTTGGAGACTTCACAATGAAAATTGAGACAATAGAATGATAATCAGGAGTTTCAAAATAACATAAGACGAATATTCGTATAAAGACACGTTAAACAATAAGATATGTGAATATAACTGAAGACAAAATGAGAAACCTAATTTCATAATAGACTGCCTCACTATAATTTAATTTATAAGTTTAGGTATTTCCTAAAAAAATACCAGCTTGTCTGATCAAAATTACTTATATATCTGTCATAAAATAGAGAAATAATTTGTCCGTAAATAAAATAAAAATCTTAAAATAACCAGAGGGAAATTGATTTTTTACAATGTGGAAGAGGAGATGCAATCACCCCTTTCCAGATAACTAAAAATATACTCGATAGGAAATCCACAGTGGAAAATATTAAATACAGTGTAATTTTTTGAAAACCTGACATAGGCTAATTTTTATATTTGAAGTGATGGATCAGTACTTCCAAATGCAATGTTGGAGGAAATAACTTGACCAATAATATTTACAAACAATCCTTTCAGGTGTTGTCAGATTTCTTCAGTAGCTACTAAAACAATATTTTTTTAAAATGGCAACACCGTATTTTTTAGCATAATTTGACTAATCTTAAAATTCGAAATAAAAAATGTTATGTCACATTTCTTTATTGGAGTAGCCGTTTTAGAATAATTAGCAAAAAAAACCAAAATAATCTGCAGTCGGCAGGAATTAAAAGAACTAACATAGCAATAAAGAAGCCATCATTATTGTGCTGTCATTGTGTTATTTTAAAGGTGTTGTATTTGAATATGTATAAAAATAACGTTTTAATTCATTGCTAAGATGAATCAGTTATTTAATCAAAAAGAGAAAGTTGAATTAATATTTCTTCATGTTGGTGGCTTTTCTTCAACTTAATAAACAATCAATTAATAATTTTACGACGATGCAAACAACACTAATCGGACTGCTCAGGAGACAGCTGCCTCAATATCAACGGAGATTGAAATGCATGATCCACTGCTCGGGCACCTAAATAAGGCGCCGTTAGATACCCGAAGAAAAGCTATTCATAGAAAGAGATATATTTCAAAAGAAAAGATCAGTAAAGTGAATATGGTCTCTGGGATATCAATTGTATCTGGGGCTTGTCATCTTTCAACTAAAGAAAAAACTTCGGACAGAGGGAACAAAATTAAAGCAAGAATAAAACAGTTACAAAGAAATATTAAATACTAGCTTCTAAAATTACTTCACAATATCAATTCATCGTTATTAGTAGTCGATTTACAATCATACAAACAAACGATTAAAAAAAATGTGCCTATATTGCAGCATAAAACATTATAATATCAAAATAGACATTAAAAAGTGAAGGAGAAAAATCTTCCTAAAAGATTAAGGCATTAGTCCGAGCTAAATATAAATTGAATAGCAAACTACAAACAATAGTTCAAAATCGTATATACGCTTCGAAATCCTCAAGAGTCTTCTGGTCCCGGAAAACAATAAACGAAGAAGGCCCGTCAGTGTCAGATATCCAACAATACTTAAAAAATGTATATACAAACCAAGAATATTCAAATAGCTCATCTCATTACTTGCGCAAATTTGCAGCATATTGTGATGAAGAATATGGAACTCCTAATACAGTGCCGTTGATGAATTCTGTACAGCGGAGGAAATAAGGAATTCTCTCCAAGCAATGAAAAATTAGTCAGCACCGGGCTGTGATAAAATAAATGAATTTCCTTTATTAGTCAAGTTATTTCTTACAACTTTGCATTTTGAAGTACTAGTCAATTACTTCAAATAAAAGAGTTAGCCTATGTGAGGATTTAAAAAAATTTGCTGTATATGTATGAGAGAAAAAATGCTACCAAAATGGTTTCTTCATTATTACCATAAGAAAATTTTTATATATTTGTAAAAAAAGAAGGGCCATAATTCTTATCTCTCGTGTTGCACACGACGATAGGAGCTCTTGTTTGTTTTTTTTTTCTTTTTGTCCGAACGTGAGATCCTGCATGTTTAAAGCGTCTTTTATTAATTTTTATTCCGTTTGCATACCAACATAAAATATCCATGTTTTATAACCAGATTCAATTGAATATATATAATAGGATTTGTTTTGGATTTAAATTGTTTTATTTTATTTCCAAAAACCATATATTTATAGAAGAATTAAATATATGGTTTTTGGAAATAAAATAAAACAATTTAAATCCAAGACAAATACTATTATATATATTCAATTGAATCTGGTTATAAAACATGGATATTTTATGTTGGTATGCAAACGGAATAAAAATTAATAAAAGACGCTTTAAAGATGCAGGATCTCACGTTCGTTCATATATATATATATATATATATATATATATATATATATATATATATATATATATATATATATATATATATATATATTATTCACGTGTGGGCCCTGGTGGACCACGCGAAGTACAATTAGAGGCGTTTGTTGTTATTAGCCTTCCTTTGAGCCCATACTAATTTCATTCTTTCGCTATGAGCTTTTTTCCTTTCGTCAGACCAAGTTGTTCTAGTCTTCCTACATTTTTCTCTCTGGCCAACCTTCCAAACGTTAACCTTGTGTCTGAAACAGCCTCTATCCTGAATTTCACTTTGTGTAATATTTGCTGATCTTAGGTCCTCTTTAATTGCCGCAATCCATTTAATTATTTCTACTTTAGCTCTACTCCTATTTTCATAAAATTCGACTATTTGTCTAGTTAGCCTACTCGGATTCATCCGTTTGATGTGTCCGTAAAACTTAAGTCTTCTTTTTCTCATATCGCTATGTATATCTGTGTATTGTTTGATTTCTTGGTTTTCTCGAAGTCGGTATGTTGTGCTATTTATTTGTTTGGGGCCTAGGATTTTTCTTATGATTTTTCTTTTCTTCTTTTCAATGTCCTCGATGTCCCTCTTTCTATTCAATATGAGTGTTTCTGCAGCATATAGACATTCTGGCTTAATAACCGTGTTGTAATGTCTCAGTTTTGTGTTTTTAGATAGGCATTTTTTGTTGTAAATATTTTGTGTAAGTCTCAATTTTTTCCATTTCCATTTTTTGACATCTACCCTTATTGGCCGCTTTTTCCAACCCATTTTCCATGACTATTTCACCCAAATATTTGAATTGAGAGACTCGTCTGATGTTACCATATTTTGTTTTTAGAAATGGTGTTCTTAGTCTGTTGCAGGTCATGTATTGTGTCTTTTCAAAGGAAATTTGGAGTACCTTTTCTGCTGTTTCTTTTAGGATTTCAATCTGTTTCTGTGCCGTTAATACATCTTGAGCTATATATATATATATATATATATATATATATATATATATATATATATATATATATATATATATATATATATATATATATATATATATTATATACTTTAATGCCAGAATCGGAAAAACAAGAACTGGTGAAAATGCAACTGGCTCATATGGAAATGGTGAGTGGGGACAATAGAGGGGACAGGCTGGTTTACTTTGCTGAAGGACAAGAACTCTAAATTGTAAATTCGTTTTATAAGAAAAAGATCAGCAGAAAATGGACATGAAAAAGTCCATCATAAAACAATATTTTGCAATTGTTCTGTCCTTAACCATTTTAATGTTGGACGTGGCCACCGAATGGTAGGAACAAAGATTAGGATAAACTGCCGAAAAGAGCGCGAAAGAATGATAAGATCAAAAGGGGCCAAAGTGGATTCTGGGAAGCTGCTGGAGAGCGGCAGCGATTTTGAGATTGCTCTGTCGAATCGCTTTGCTATATTGCAAGATCTGGAGGAGATGAAAATTGCACACCAATATGAAGAAATCGCCAACAATGTGCTTAAAACGGCTGCTTAAATAGCACCAGAAGATAAATGTTTCAAACAGTCAAAAATCTCCATTGAAGTCATTGATTTAATGACAAAAAACGACGGACAATGAGGAATGCAGGCAATCCTTTTGGCAGGGTCGAGTACGTTGAGCTTTGCAAAACTATAAGAAAACGCGCCGCGCCGATTCAACATGCAGTTAGTGCAAAAAACTCTGGAAGAAAACAAGGGAATTAACAAAGCTAAACAGAAGCTGAGAAAGAAAAAGACGCAAATCTTTACCTTAATGCGTGAGGGTGGTACAGTGTGCAGGGAACAGACGGAAATGTTACAGATTGTCCGAAGATTTTATTCAAAGTTATATGAGAATCACAACCAATCAATAACAGCATTGCCCACTGAAGAACAAGTGTCGGATATCCTGATGGAGGAAGTGACAAAGGGTATAGACTCGATGAAAAATGGCAAGGCTCCAGGGAAGGATAATATAACTGTTGAGATGTTAAAAGCTGGTGGCCGGACGTTACATAAAGCACTAGCAAAATTATTCTCAGAATGTCTCAAAGAACAAAAAGTACCCAACTTATGGAAAAATGCAGAAGTGATTCTTTTATACAAAAAAGGAGCACAGGAAGATTTAAAGAACTACCGTCCAATAAGCCTCCTATCAGTGGTGTACAATGTTTTCGCCAGGATAATATCTAAAATAATATTACGAAAATTTAATGACGCACAATCAAAAGAGCAAGCAGGTTTCAGAAGTGGATTCAGTACAATGGATCACATCCAGGTTCTACAGCCGGTTATAGAAAGATATCTTCGGATGTACTACATTCTGTATCTGAATGATCAGACAGATCACAAGAGGAACAGAGAGAAAGAATGAGAGACAGGTCTTTTAACAGATACCGGATCCGGATAGGTCATTTTTTTGCTCCAAATTTCCTTCCAAATCGCACGCACACCAAGCTTCAATTGACTTATTTTACCAATCGTCCATTGCCTTAAATGTTCACTACACATTTTGCACACATTGTTTGGAATCCATGGTCTATCAACGTCTTTGATTTTCAAGTTAAAATAAGCGAAATGCGCGTTTTACACAAATTCAGATATAGGTTTTCAAAACTTTTTCACCGTATACTCTCCACCAACCTAACAAAAAGTGTTCGGGTCGTTTAAACACGATCGTTTTGACGATGACATCTTTCAGGTTTTATTTACTAACTTTTTTAAATTAAGAGAAGAAAATATTATCAACGTGATTAGATTAAAAACTGTACGTACTTTTGATGATTTAATGAATTTACTGAGAGTGTTGCTAAACACAATACTTTAAAATTACGTTTAAGTCTCGGCGACACCATTTTTTTTTATTTTGTAGACCTGTGTAATTCTTTATTTATAAACAAAGGAAAAGACGCAAATACTTTTGTTACAGTCTAGTAAAATAGAGTAATAATAAAAATCTGTTTGTCCATTAAAATATAAAACTTAAAATAACTAGAGTAGTAATTGTTTTTTTTTATTTCTACTAAGTATATTTTTGTTTGTAAGGTGAGCACGATAAATTTTGAATACAGTATTTTATTTCGAAGCGTCCGCTTTCGGGTTCAGAGTGAGTTTTAGTTTTATCACTGATGTTATAACGAAAATCGAAGAACTAAATAATAATAAAAGTAAATAATACGATGGTTGCTATTTACGTATCCGGAATAATAAATAAAAACAAATATTTATCATTAAAAATGGTTTTATTGTTTTTCAAAATATTCTTGTTTATTCTTCACGGACGGGAAAAAAAAGAAATCATTTTTGACATTGACAGAAGAAGTCAATTAGATATTTTGACCGGTCAAATATTGAATTGTTCGGTTCGATTCTGCGCGGCTGGTTGTTTTTTCTTGTTTCTTCAAAGATCTCTGGCAAACAGATGGTTGTGTACTATTTAGAATTGACAGTTCTATGATTCTCTAGTGTCACTGTAGCCACATGTCCATTTATTCCAAAAAAACAGGGGACCATTTTCTTCGAAGTGCTTCTTGCGCGAACAACTTGTGTTAGGTTTGGCAGCTCAAACAGAGGCCATACTGTCTAGGACCCATAGAGTCGACTGCTGTTTACTTCAGGGCTCATACGCATAGATCCTAGATTTGTCATCAGTGTAGATGTTATACACAGCTTTTGCCGCACCACGATTACATTTTTTAAGCATTTCTTTGCACCAATCAACACTATTTCAACGCGCACAAATCTTTTTCACGGCTAAATGTTCACGTAGAATCTTATGTATGCTTGTCATACTAATACCCAGGGATGCCATAATCTCGTAGTATGTCACATCTTGCTTTATTAGTTCGCGCACAGAATCGATGTTTTCCGGTGCAACAACCGATTTTTCACGACCTTTTTCAAATTCGTCTGTTAGCGAATGACGGCCACAATTCAATTCACTAAACCAGTAATATAGAGTGGTTTTAGATGGTGCTTTATCGTCAAACGTCGAAGCAAGTTGGTCGATCCACTATTGTTGAGATAATCTACGTCGAACCTCGTAGCAAATCATTGCACGGAAATTCTTACAACTTAGTTCCATTTTTTGACTGAGATAAAATCCTCAAGTCACTAAGCAATACAAATAACGTTCGCATGATAAAAACGTTCTTAGTATGTATACAGTCAACAATGTCAAACTTTACGATATATGTCAGATGGCGCCTAGTAGCATCATCGATGCCAATTCCGGATACATAAAGAGCAACCCTCGTAACAAGGCTTTGAATGTATATGACCGGGAGAATCAGATAGAATCATCTCCTGAAGATGGTAACATGTTTAGTGAAACGCGCTTCGAGAAATTAAAAAAAAGTGATTTGGTGTTTAGTGGTAAATCTTTTCAAATGTATAAATTTGCATGTTAAAGAAAATGTTGACCATAAACGCTCAACAATAAATTACTACGTCACAAATAACATGTTTGTCAGAATTATTGTTTTAATATAGAATAAAGAAGACCAATAATTGTTATCTCATGTATTGCATGAAATGATGAAAGCGAACTATATCCATTATTTTTTCGATTGACGTATAACATTATATATCCATGTTTTATAGACAAACTGCAAACTGCATTTTATTTTCTCATTTATTCAAAAGTTTCTATTGATCGTCTCGCATATTTAAAAATATTTGAACTTACAACCATAAAAAAATAATCTGTTTGATTTCCTCAGAAAAATATATAGGCGTTTTTCTTATTCAAATTTGTCAAATAGTGTTGAATATTTCTACCGAAGGAAAAAGATCTTTAAAAAAAAAATCCATCCATAACTATAAATTGAAAGCCAAGAGATAACTTAAAAAAGGGAGTGTGGAGGAAAAAAAACGCAATTCATCATCCTTGGTGTATTAAATGTTCCTAAAAAGGAAACTAAATACTTTACAGAACATTTTTATTGATTAAACTGAAGACAAAAGTGCCACACTTTCTATAGAGTTTTAAACCGTATCAAAGCAACCCTCAAGCAGACACTTATTCTTAGAGAATCACTGAGGAAACAATAATGACACGATATCATACCTTTTGAATTTTCCACAGTTGAAATTGCGGGAAATGTAAAATCTGAAGACTCGAAAAGGATTCTGTCTTTTTATTTGCATAATTGGAAAAATATGTCTATATATGGTGTTTTTATTTCCTTCCAGGAAGTTATTCGAACGACATATTAAAGGGATTACTAAATCAATTCTTCTATTGGAACCTTCGGTGTGAAACACTTAACTCGAAGAGATTTACCAATAAACAGCAAATCACTTTTTTTTAACTTCTCGACGCGCGTTTCGCTAACCATGTTGGTATCATCAGGAGATGATCTAACCTTGCCGATTAAGTCTTAAATTTGTGGAAAAACAATTAATTTTTCATTTTTACTAACGATAAAACAAATACGAATCCAGAACACCGTTCCATATTCACCTGATATGGCACCTTGTGACTTTTTCCTGTTCCTTCGATCGAAGCAACCACTTCGTGGACGCCGTTTTGCATAAAAACTATTTCGAAGACTGAAAACGGGATTAGTTTGAAATGGAGAAAATACATCAGGATGAATTTGGGTTTTATTTAAAAATTTACCTTACTTTTTCATGTTATGCAAAATGTAATTTATTTTTATTATAATTATTGATAATTAAAACTTTTATTGAAGCAGGTATATTATTTTTAGTTAAAAACAGCTAAATTAATTCAAAATATTCTTAAATATTTTCGAATAACTTGTGACCGATCTTGCAAGAACTTGATTAAATTATTTGAAGGGTCTCATCCGGTGACAAAGAGTTTCAAGATCTTAAATTGTACCCCTATAAAAAAACGAAAAATACATGATATTACCGATGCGCAGATGCGATACGAAGAAATAATGTTATGAAAGAACGAAAGACCGTTACCATTGTCACGACTTGGGAAGGGCCTTAAAAGAAATTTTTACTAATAAATACATGTACGTGCTTTCAATGCAAAAATCAAACAATCGTATAGAACTAGTGAAGTGTCATTGTCTTTTAGAAGTTTAATACTGCGTAATGTTAAAACCAATGGCAACTAGTGGGAACAACAAAATTTACAAATACAACCAGTTTTGCGTTGCCCTGGATACATATCGTATACACTATGCTCGTCTATCTCACCAGACATAAATATTTCAGGATAATTTGAATATAAAATAGAATGGAAAGTGTAATAATTAATAAGACAAATTCAAATTTAAGGGAATTTAAGGTAATATGGTGACGGAACAATTTTTCAGTAAATATTTTTTTCTTAGACAGTTAATATCATCATCATCACTCAGTCAGTGTCCATCCACTGCAGGCTTCTTCAACCTATTTCTGACTCACACAGTCCCGACCTTTCCTCTGCCATTCGGGTCCAATATAACTGATGAAGTCATCAGTCCATTGTATTTTCGGCTTTCTTCGAAGATGTTTATGATTCACTCCATGATGGGGCTACTGATGGCACACTTGGGCAAGTTCCATGTGTGCCCTGCCCACCTCCATTTCAATTCCTTTACTCCTATTCCAATGATGTCCCATACTTTCGCTTGTTCTCCGAATCATGGACGGATTCCATCTTGTAATGTCAAGCATACACTTTTCTGTATTATTATCTATATCTATATTATTATCTTGATGAAAACTTTGTATATTACTGATAGGATATTATTGGGCGGTAGTTCTTTCAATCTTTATATACTTCTTTTTATATGTAGAATAATCACTTCAGGATTTTTCCATAAATGGAGTACTTTTTGTTCTTTGGGGCATTTTGAGTATTGTATGTAAAGTTTGATCACCAGCTTAACATTTCAACTCTTACACTGTCCTTTCCTGAAGTCTTTTTTGTCGATTATATTGCATTTCATTTACGAGAATATCTGACATTTGTTCTTCCGTGGACATTCTGTCATATAAAATTATAACTTTGAATAAAATCTTCTGATAACTTCTAATTTTTCCGTACAATAAGATTAATTCTGCTATGAAAATGGATCATAATGTTTAACTCACCTGAAATAAAGCAACGTCATTGTCATGGGCCACTCCCAAATTATACATAGGATGAGGAACCACCCTTTTCACTTTCATTTTCTGACCGTAGAAAGAATGGGCATGACGTCTGGTAATTCCTAGTTGTATGGTCCATCCAGAAACATCCGAATGACTGAGGAAAAAAAGAAAAAGAAAGAAAAAAAGATGGGTTAGTCGAAAAGCTTTTATTAAAATTGAAAAATGTTTACTTTCCAACACAATGGGAGGCTGTTAGAACCCACTGATCAGCAATAAGTACCCCGGCACAGTAAAAAACCTCTTCTGGACCTCCTAAAAGAGCCGCTAAAAAAGGCCATTCGCCTGGTTTAGATCGAACACCGCCTACTATTCGAGAAGTTCGTTTCCCTTCTGCATGACTTTTTCGGGCTTTACCGCACACTGAAAGAACAAAAAAGAACACTGACTAGATTAAAAAAAGTAAATCAAATTAGAATTTGTATCAATTTTCGACACGGATGTTTCTATATGGATAATTAAGTTGCATAACTAAGACTCGTTTTTTATGTTCAAATGGTGTCATATTGTTGTATATCATTTGAAGACGATCTTTCTTGAATTACTAGCATGAATAGACATGCAAATTTGTGTAGTCATTTGAAGTTAATCCATCCAATTTTGTGTGTTCGCCGTATGGCTAAAGATGTTTCAGAATCTTAGTACAAACGTTTTATTCACCGAATTGTACATATACTATGATAAAAAAATAGGGTGAATTTATAAATAAAACACAAAGTATATATTTTTTCCGGTCTTCCAAACAGACTTCGAGAAGGAGAGCGATTTTAAAAACAAGCGAAATGATATGAAACTTTTGCCAGATGTGAAGGACGGTCATACGAACTTAAAAAAATGGGTTTATCGATACGTAAAGCGCGCGAATTTTTAAAACAAAGATCACATTACTTTTTGATCATGATAGAACATATCGATTTCTGACCAATTTTCCAACTAGACGTAAATTTTAAAAGAACCATTTCGAAGCAAAAATATATTGTCAAGTCAAAAGTACCATCATATTATGAAGAATACTTTATCCATCACCTAACCTTTATCTAACCTAACCAGATCTATCAACTATTTAAGCCTCCTGTAAGAACTGCTGCTAAACTGCTTTGAATCTATACAGGGCGTCCCATAACTTATCCGCCATAGAACAAGGGAGCAGGGTGTTGAAAGTGAAACTAAACTTTCGAAAAATTGAGATAATTTAAAAACGGTTGAAGATATCAGGTTCAAAATTGGGGTAGTTTTGTTTTCAAAGGTGACAAATTCGAATTTGGAACAAGCTTGAGCCTAGTTCCTAAAGGGCGCTTGCTACCTACTTTTGTGAGGAATTAACCCGCTCATATTTTTTACCCTATAAAATTAAGAATATTTTGACTTTAAAATAGAGAACAGTAGTAATTTGTACGTAAAAAAGGTACCCTTGGTCAACATCGATATCTCACGTTGTTTGCGAGATATTCGTGTTCGAATATTCCATTGCATATCTTTTCGATGGCTGAAAAATATGCAATTCACAAAGTGTGCATTGAATGCTCGATGCTAACTGTCATTGTTTTCTATCTCTTTTTATTATTTTTATTCAATCTTGAGTTGGTATTAAATAATTTGTAAAAAAATGCCCAGACTTAATTAGTTTCCCAATCATGATTTAAGGCATTGCTCTGCGTTCATGCACAAGTAAATTACAATAGTCGCGCTGCAGTTAGAAGGTACGAAGACCTCTACTCAACCAGAATCATCCCAGATCGACAAATTTTTCAAAAAATTTTCAATTAGGCGAAACAGGTTCATTTTATTACAACAATCCTGGTGAAACGTATAACGGTAGAACAAGAAGAGACATTTTAGTTAGTATCGCGGAAAATCCTGAACTAAGCTCTGGGCGTTTGGAGGCATCTACAGGAATTAACAAGTCTACCGTTTCAAGAGTTCTCCATAAAGAAAAATTGTTTCCCTACCAATTTTCGCCTGTTCGGCTAGATCAGAATTTTGTCAAAATCTACTGCATAAAAAAGACGAAGACCCCACGATCCTGAAAAAGATATTGTTTACTGATGAGGCAACTTTTACCAGACGCAGAATTTTTAACTGGCTAAGTTATTACGCCCTGGGAAATACACCAAATCCGCACCAATTTTCCACCAATTCGTCACCACCAATTCGCACCAATTTGTTAATCTGCCCATTTGAGTTTAAGACGCAAAGACTGAATGGTTATCAATATATACAGTTTTTAGAAAATGATTCATTAGACATTTTGGACGGTATACCTCTAAACTTAAGAAAAGCTTCATGCAAGATGGGGCGCCACCGCATTTTACTGTTGCAGTGCGAAATAATTTGAATCATCGTTTTCCACATCGATGGACTGGGCGCGGTGGTGAGTTTCCTTGCCCGTCGTACGTCGTAGCCGCGATTTTAATGCATAAGACTTTTATTTGTGGGGTCATATGAAGTATTTAGTTTACCATGATGAAATCAATACACGAAACCAACTTTTACAAAAAAATCAACAAGCGGCCAATGTTATTAGAAATGAAGAAAATATCTTCTCAAATGTGTGGCATCACTTAACAAAGAGCCTGCGAAAGTGTATTGGGACAAACGGTAGATACTTTCAACACCTATTGTGGTTCAACACCTATACAAGGTACACTTTGTGACTTGTAGATTTTTCAGCCATCGACAAGAGGTGCAATTGAATATTCGAACACGAATATCTCGCAAACGGCGCAATATATCGATATTGACCATGAAGTCCAAATATTCCCAGTTTTATAGGGTAAAAAATATGAGCGAGTTAATTCCCCACAAAGTAGGTAGTAAGCGCCCTCTAGGAACTAGGCTCAAACTAGTACCAAATTCGTATTTGTTACCTTTGAAAACCCGACTACCCTGATTTTGAACCTGATATCTAACTAACCGTTTTTAAATTATCTTAATTTTTCGAAAATTTAGTTTTATTTTCAACAACTTTATAATAACTAATATTTTTAAGAACTAATATTTGCCGATACATTTATTGACTAAATCCTCTTATTTTGATCTCTACTATCATCAGTTGCTCTATGGCGGATAAGTTATGGGATACCCTGTATACCAAGTAATCCATCAAATTGATACCATAGCGTCAAAAGCCATTAAATGACTTTATAAAAACTATTCCACCAAACTTACCTAACTTTGCTTCCCCTGACCACTACTTAACCTATTCTATTCAAAAATATAATATTTGTCAATTCAAGCATGCAAAATGAAAACCGCATAGTCTAATAATAAAAAAAACGCAAAACTGTTAGTAGATATACGCAATATATCCCACCCCACAATAATATGTTTAGGTTTAGTTAATTCGAATTTAATTAATAAAATAATGACATGACACTAATGAATAAAACATGATAATTACGTAAGTATGCAATATATTATTCTGTTAAATTGAGGTTTTATTTTCTTGAACGGTCCTATTTATCTCAACTTTTACGAATTGCCCGGCCCCCCGTGAAAGACTCAAGAGGCATTTCGATGAAAGAGGAAACATGTAGATTCAACAATATGAAGCCCTTGCCCAACATATGCGCGACGTCCAAGCACTTTTTGGATAAACATTATACGGGAAATTAATTGAGCGCCAGGCTTTATCGACTTGCTTCCAAGATTTTGAATCCCATTATATTTTTCTCAGCATTACATTAAAGACCGTGATATGAAAAACTGAATAATATAGTAAAATAGGACGGGAAATATATTGTGGTTCTCAATAATATTTAAAAATATACATAAACTAGATGTATATGAAGTTTTAGTAATATATTCGAGAATGTATTATTTTCGGAAGGTTTGTGCACGCTTTGTTCCACACAAATTGACTGATGATCAAAAATTGCTCCGAATCGAACATTGCAAGGACTTGATTAAAGATTCGAAAAGGACGAAAACTTCAAGTACAGCATTGTTGCTGGTGATGAGACGTGATGAGATCGAGAAACCAAGCGTCAAAGGGCCGAATCGAACTCGCACCCGACCGAGCCAATCGCGAAGAAAACTCATCTCGAGATGTCAAAAATGAAAACAATGTTGATTTGTTTCTACGATTCGGAGGAAATTGTGCACAAGAAGTTCGTTCCACCTGATGAAACGATCAAGGCTGTTTTTTACACAGAAATTTTAAAACACAAGTCTGTGTGCTTCAACATCCTCTATATTCGCTTGATTTATCTTACACAAGTTACACAAGTTCAAAAAACCGCGACGAGCATCATTGAGACGATTCCGATAAACGACAAGAAATAATTTTAGCAAAATAACTAATTGTTTTTTTTTTTTTAATTAAAAAGCCCCGTTATTTTTCCGACATGTTGTGTATTTATCCAAAAAACAACTAGAAATTGGAAGACAGAAAAAAAATTCTAATTAAGTACTCTACAAGTAAAAAAAAAAGAATTTGGTGTAAGTGTTGATTTTAAGCAGACAGTATAAGCACATAGCAAATTAAGCAGAAATACATTATTGAGTGACATCTGGATTAAGTTAATCTTAGGAAGCTAAGTCCAAATTAACAAAAGTCTTGAGAAAGACGGATTGCGAAACATAAAATCTGATTTTATTTTTAGAGACTTACTGTAGTCGGTACAAACTAAGTCTACGGTAGGGTAGTTAGATCCATTACATGAAGCGAATTCCCTAATCATATTGAAATTTTTGTGAGGTTGCTGCTCCCTAGTTGGATATCGTGATTCGCTCACAATTTCCGAAGATTTCTTTTCGGCGTTTTTCACAACACGACTGGAATTTGTGTGTCTGAAAATAAGATAATTGGATCATTAACATTGACGAAGTTCGGAAAAAGATTCATACAGCTAGCGATTTCCTTTATATATTTATTTTGTTAAAAAAGAAAAACTTCCATCATTTTTATCCTCGTCAAATATCGTTATTTGTTTAGGCATAAGCGGTTTAGTTTTTTTCCTCTTTCGATTATAAAGGGATATATTTTTAAAATCTCACTAATTACATACAAATTTTAAGTCTGAATATATAAAAATATTAAAATTTCAGAATTATATCTTTGATTTACTAATATATATATATATATATATATATATATATATATATATATATATATATATATATATATATATATATATATATATGTATATATATATATATATATATATATATATATATATATATATATATATATATATATATATATATATATATATATATATATATATATATATATATATATTCGGAAAGGCTTCCGCGGTCGGTAATATTAGAATTAATAGGTTCTCGGGTAGAACCGCGTTTTAGATTTGAAAAATCTCGACGTTTCGGCTTCCACTTTGAAGCCATTTTCAAGAGAATCTAGTTGATTTACTCCGAGGCCTCAATCTGCCTACTCCCCAGAGTTCACAACTAGAAAAGAACGTGGACTGCGCGACCTCTGTATTAATAGGTGAGGTTGTAGGTGGAGCGCTCGGTTTAGGTATGGGGGTAAGACGGTAGGTGGACGTTTGACTGGAATGGTTTCGGATGGGCAATTTGGAAATAAGCGGTTTCCATGTATTTGGAATTCTAAGACCGTCATCCCTCTTGTTTCGTGAAGCAATTGAGATCGAAATATGTCCAGACTGCTTAAACAAAAGGAAACCGTTTATTTCCAAATTGCCCATCCGAAACCCTTCCAGCCAAACGTCCACCTTCCGTCTCACCCCCACCCCTCAAACGAGTGCCCCACCTACAACCTCACCTATTAATACAGAGGTCGCGTCGTCCACATTCTTTTCTAGTTGTGAACTCTGGGGAGTAGGCAGATTGAGGCTTCGGAGTAAATCAACTAGATTCTCTTGAAAATAGCTTTAAAGTGGAAGAGATTTTACAAATCAAAGATGCGGTTCTACCCCAGAACCTAGTAATTATATATATATATATATATATATATATATATATATATATATATATATATATATATATATATATATATATATATATATATATATATATACATACAGGGTGTTAATGAAATACTCTGCCCTAATTTTTTGGCAAATTCTACGTCACAAAATAACACAAAAATATCATACGAACATTGGTCCGGAAATTCTTCCTGTTCAAGATACAGGGGGTTAAAAATGTCATTTTTTTTTTCTTTAATTTATATCTTCCGCATAAAGAAAGGTATTGTAACCAAATTTAATACACCTTCACACCATCATCAGCCTTCCGGTTGTCATAATCTGAGAGAATATCAAGTCCTACACGCAGCCAGTACCGGAGTTATAGGATTTTGCAACTAATTATTGTAAAAAAATAATGAGTACGGTCCTGTTCAATATTAAACTTAAATATATTTTTAAGCACAGAATATTATTCTCTACAAAATCTACCTCGGTTTCATAGCAAACTTGACTTTTCACTTAACATACAGGTTTCTACCAGCATTCCAAGGGTTTTCCATAAGGACTTGAAAAATGAGAGGACTCTCTGAAGGACTGTTTTTATCAAATTTCATAAACAGAGGCTTACATATAGGACAATAAATAAAATTATTATGTCCTACTTCCCCAGGTCAACATTGATGGAGGTGGTTGATGTCCTTTAGGAATTTACAACCAAAAAAATCTTAAGATATCTCTGTATTAAAGCAAATATTTCTATGTGAGGTGTTATTTATCACTTAAAACTCAAAATATTTAAATTAGATGCTCGAAATGGCTTCCACCAACCTCTATGCACGTCCTACATCTACGCACCTACGTCCTACATCGCTTTACATGTTCGTTCTAAAATTCTAGGTGTTTTGCGAATTTTATCAAAAGCTTGCTCAGCTTTTCTCCTCAGCATCGCGATATCTTCTATTTCAGTGTTGTAGACTAATGATTTAATGTATCCCCAAAAAAAATCCCGGACACCCCCTTCCAATCCACCCGTTAGGAAATTTTTCATCCAATTTGTCTCGGGCCTGTCGACTAAAATTTGCCGGTGAATCGTCTTGTATAAACCATAATCTATTCCTAACATCTAATGTGATATCTTCGAGCAATTCGGGCAGATCCTCGCGGAGAAATTTCGAATACACCTGCCCAGTTAGTGTTGCTGGTAAAAAAAAATGGTCCGATCAATCGGTTGCCAATTATCCCAGCCCAAACATTGACGGCAAACTGGTATTGGTGTCGAGTTTGAATAATTTGATGAGGATTCTCTTCTGCCCAAAGATGATTGTTATGAAAATTCATTATTCTCTCTCTTGTGAATTAAGCCTCATCAGTAAATAGTACGGAAATATGAAAATTGAGTTCAACTGTTTGTTGAAGAAACCAATGATAAAATATCAAGCGGGGCAAAAAATTCCTTGGAAGCAATATATGTACCCTTTGAATATAGTAATGGTACAAGTGGTGTTCCTTTAAAACCTTCCACACAGTAACATGAGAAATGTCCATATTCACTGCACATCCAACATCTGATGCGTCTTGGGTGTAAGTTTGAATTCCTATAATAAATTTCTGATCCATAGCATTTACTTTCATGAACAAGACTTTCCTAATGCGTTCTCAAAATTCAGTGTCAAGTACCAAGGCACATTGGAATGGAATGTTAGCCTGCCTCCACTCCAAAAGTGCCAAAAGTGCTGCTTGCTCGACCACTTTGTAAACAGTCTCATTATTTCATTTTGACACCTCGTATATGAGTTAAAACATTCCATGTTTGTTAGATACTTGTTCTCTTAGTAGAACACTTCGTGTTTTTCACGATTACATCATAAAGTTTAGCCAACTGTGCGCTGTGCGATGTGCGCCACTGTGCGCTAAACGATAGAGTGAATAACTTTCAATAATTACAAATCACCCTTACTCTGGCTAACAACACTCTTACTATGAGTAAATATAAATAATTACAGACATCATTCAATGTGAAAAAAAGACACACCCCGAATTTGAAATTCCCCCTAACTATTGAGTGATTTTTGTCGAATTAACAGTTAAAACATCGATAAGTCAAAAGCCAAGAAATTTTAAATTAAAAATAAAAACGGTTTTGAAGAAATTATATATACATCACAATAATGTCACGTTACAATAATGTTTTCTCTATATTTTATACTTTCATGATATATTTTTTTAAATGCTAAAAATGAATATTGATGGGACACAACAGATTGTTTTTAATAGAACATTTTTTAATTAAAAGAGATACATATTTGACACATTTTCAACAGAAATAAATTTGAGTAACCGCTTAATTTATTTTGTAGGGTTCATTTTCTAAACAAAAGTGAAATATTCCATAGTTTTTAAATTGTTTTTTTTATTGATGGACTACTTTTTCAATATGGTACTTTCAAATTTGTTTTTGAAGATAATTAAATATTTTTTATGTGTTTTCGTTATATACCATGTTGTACCTTTTAAACTGATCTTGCCAAAATTGGCAAGAGCTTCTGGTCTCAGATTTTGAATTTCCACATTTTAGGCAGGAAAACCCCAAAAAACCTTATTAGTTTTTACTTTAAATTAAGTGTCTTAGAGATTATATTTGTTGTTGAGCCAGTTATGCACTAAACTATAAAAAATATCAAAATCACTATACACTATCCAATTGGGAATAAAATTTTAAATAAATACCAGCGGCGCTTCGTGGGGGAAAAACAGGTGGGGCACGTATAGCCTCAAATATCTCTCAAACTTTAAATTCCTAAATTTTTAGGCATGAAAAAACCAAAAACCTTATTAATTCTAACGTAAAATTAAATATCTTTGAGATAGTGAAAAAAGAAAATATTTTAATATTTATTGTTGAGCCCGGTATACACTAAACTACAAAATATATTAAAATAAACTATACACTATCTGCTTGGATACAAAATTTTATATTAATAGGGATAATTTCATTATGATATCTCAAATAATCAAAATTGCTATATATCCTGGCCTCAGATTTCTCACAAACTTTGATTTTTATAGTTTTAGGCACAAAAAAATTCAACATTTTTGCAAAGGTTATCGAGGTACGAAAATCGTTTCGAGCCCAATGGGCTTCTGCTATCAGGAAATTCACAGCAAGGAATAATTATTCATTATTGCACTGATTAACCAAATTTTGATTAAACTCAAAGAGAGTTACTATTAAACACCAAACCACTTTTTTTAAACTTGTCGTCGCGCGTTTTGCTAAGCATATTAACATCATCAAGAGATGATTCAATACATCCCAACAGATTACATCAATCTCAACACATTGTATTATCCCCATGAAAAACAACAAAACTTTCTATAGAAAAATTGATCATTTTTGGTTCACACAGTGTAAGTTTAAAACGGGTTGTGGTTATACTAACGATTAAAATGTTCAATTAAGATAACATAAATCTATGTATCTCTCAAACATTACTCGACCTATTACTATGTGGTTAACGGCAAAAAAAAATATTTCGGTAACAGTGGTTTTATTTTTCTTATATGTGAAAAGAATTTTATTTTTAGATTTCTATAGACACAAAGAAATATCTTTTTAGAGGGAGGTATTTTGACATCGAAACTTAAAAGCATTTTAAAATGATTTATTTTAAATGGTCAGCCATGAGATCCCCATTACTTTATAGCTAGCAAACTTAATTTCCGCTTTTACACCACTCCACACTTATACCGTAACATTCCAGTGACGTAGTGTTACTACATATAAAAGGTAATCTATATATGACTAATAATACCACTTCTTCGATTTTTGATAAACCGAAAGTAAACTAATAATAATAAAAAACTAACAATAATATTCTCGAGTGAATAACCAATAATTTAGTTTGTCATAAGTCATACTGAGATTTTAAAGTAGGACGCTTACAAAGGTAATTATCAGTTTGAAATGTATGTATATATGGCATCAAAAGCAATTCGCGATTCTTCAAGGAAAGCCTAGAAAATTTATTAGCTGTGAATTGTTTTGGGATCCTTGTCGGTTTGCTAATCCATTAGAACTGGACTTAAGAGCTTTAGATCCTGATTATTAGCAGCAAGGGTTTGAAAACCGCATTCTAATCATGGCCAAAAGGCGCCTTAATACCAATTGAATAAATTTAGTGATATTTATAAAATATATTACCCCATTTTAATTACAATAATTTGGTCAACAGGTAGAAATATATTACACTGAGACATCTCAAAAAAATTCCAGGGGAATTCTTACATTCTGCAAAAGTTCCCATAAAATTTACTTTCAAGGACGTTCGTAATACCTACATAATTTTTCTGGCTATTTAGAATTAACTTTAATAAAATATCCATTGTAATTCTTCGTACCTAACATCTTCAGACCAACAAATGTTTGATCATTTTTAGTTGATCTCTATTCTTATGTTTAGATTGACTTAAAAATCATTTCTCTCGCTTTAAAAATATGAATTTTGAATTCACTAACGGGAAGATATGAGTAAAAAGTCCAAATGCAAGACATATTTCAATTTAACATCCCTGCAAACATGAAGAAACTCAGAGTCGTTGTTCGACGTAATCATTGGAATTCTACCCTTCGTCGTGCAGTTTCATTGAACATTCGAGATATAAATTATTATATCTTAACAATTATAATATTATATCTTAGAAATTTTAGCTCTCAGACAAAAATGTATGCCATATTTAAATTCAAGGAATCAAATTTGTAGGAAATCTGATGCAAATACCCCGGCACCAAAACAACTGTTGGACTATGAGACCTATATTATTTTATCATTTTTAATGACACATTTGCGTGAATAGATTAGACAAACAACAAACTAATATTACGATTGTTTAAATTATTTTTCAAACTGGCGCGCCCATGGTTTACAATAAGTAAACCTATACACCACAACATAATAGGAAATATTCTAAGAACTTTTTATATCAATCGTTTTTTTCTCGATATAAGTACTTTAGCAGAATGTTAAAAACAGCACAAAATGTCCTACCGATATACCAACAGATAACATTTTCAGAAATTATTTATATACATTTTTTGGAAATATAAATGTAATATAGAGCAGAATGCATTATATTCCATATATAAATTAATATATTCAATATTATTTGTATATTGCATATATATTTTGACTAATTAATTTGTTAATTCAATTTAATATTTAGATAACTTCAAAGAGTTAATACATTTATGTTTACTCATATTGACTCAAAATATTAGGAAAATGCTGCTCTTGTAATTTATACCTTTAAATGAATGTTTTGAAATAGTTTATCCATTTAATTTATCGTTATAATACAGTTTGCAGCTATCAAATAACCTTGTTTTTTTCCTTACTAATTTTAGCAATTGCATATATATATATATATATATATATATATATATATATATATATATATATATATATATATATATATATATATATATATATATATATATATTGCATAAGCAAAGTAATGAAAGTGGTGATGAAATACTTATAATATATTCATAATAAAAATAAGTAATACTTACGCATATCCAAGTCGATAGCAAACTAATTTTGCCATGTGCTCGTCCCACTGACTAATGCACGCAGCTACCCATTTCTCTTGATCAGGCCTAAACACCTCCAACCTACCTTTTCCCTCATCTCCGTTTCTTTCGCTTAACCTTACTGCAAAAAATACCATAAAAAAATAACATACAAGGATATATTCGAAAGTCAAATATATAAAAAATATGTCACACTTACTACAATTTCTTTCATCTTGACCCAATGGACAGTCATCTTTTCCATCGCACATGTGTTCTTGATTAATGCACATGTCGGAACCACAGTGTATCAAGCCAGGACCACATTTTTTGCAGCCTAGTTCATCAGTTTGATCTTTGCAATCCACGTGGCCATCACATAACCAATCTTTCGGTATACATCTTCTTGTGTCGCATTGGAAACCAGTTGGACAAACTGCATGAATATCATTATAAGAATTTGCTTTTTGGTAATTTTATTATTTCAAAATTTATTTTTTTTTAGGTTTAAAATGTCAGAGAAAAGTTTTTTAGCATAACCAAAGTTTGACAACTAAAAACATTACGTTAAACCTCAGTTTTAATATATGAAAATTGGATGGCAATCTTTTGTATTACATCCGATTTAACAGTGTCCTGTTGCAAAAAAACTCTCTTCCTGTGGACCAAAGTTGAAACTCAACAAAACACTAGTTTTTTTTAATAAAGTAGATTATATATATATATATATATATATATATATATATATATATATATATATATATATATATATATATATATATATGATAATACACAGCTATACATACGAACTTAGAGATAATTCAATCCAGTTAAAAAAATAATGTTACATACACTTTTTAGTTGAGGTTTTGTACATGCAAATTGCTTAAAATGTACTAAATACGATTATCACTATGGATATTCCATTTATAAGCTTTCAAATATGAATATTGACGATAAATATATATTAAAAGGTCCTTGTATGGTGGCAAGATTAACCGATATTGGTATACTGTAATACTTAGGCCTTTTAATATAACTGTCGAGTGTTTTAAAGCGAAAAAAAAAATAGGATAAAAGGTGCTTCGTTTTGTTCAACCACACAATACCCCAAGGTTATTATGTTTTAGCACCATCAAAAATGCGTTTAATTACTTTTGGTAGCGAACAAGGCAATTACAGGGATGAACTAACTTCTATGCTATGAAATTTTAAATGACAGTACATTAATTGTTTCTAATTCTAAAATCAAATAGTTTTTGATTTGTAATGTAACTCTAATACTCTATTCTTATATACAGGGTGTTAGGTAAAAACTTGCGGCAAAAATGCAAGGGGTTATTCCTTGTCCTATTCTAAGAATATTTTGTTCTATGATGATTTTTGAAAAACCCCTTTGTTTCGAAGATACAGGGCGAACAAAATTAATGCAAATAAAAGTATGGTGTACGTCAATAAGTTTATTAAGTACAAAAATTTTTTTTTTCGATCTTGATCACTTGGAACGGCTGTTTTTCATCTGCTGGATTTCATCGGTCGCATTTGTTTACATAGATTGAGTGACGTTTGGCTGTTTAACGTGTCTTAAATAGTGAGTGAAGTCCTCTATCATAATGTATACAAACGCCGAGATGACTGACATGCACTTCATGTATGGACTTGCTGATGACAATGCATTACAAGCTAGGTGATTGTACAGTGAACGATTTCCAGCCCGTAATGTCCCCGACCGAAAAATCTTCGAAAACATTCATCGACGTCTTCGTGAAACATGCACATTGAATCGGACTGAAGGGTCAGGAAGATCACTGACTGTAAGAACGGTACAATTGGAACAGAATGTGCCTGACATGATAGCGGAAGAGCCTGGTAGTTCTACGCGAAAAATTGCAAATACTTTGAATGTGAGTCACTGGACAGTTTGAAAAATTCTTAAGGACAATTTGTTGTATCCATACCACATTCAACGCGTTCAGGCACTACTACCTGTTGATGTTCCTTCACGTATTGCATTATGTTAATGGATATTACACACTTTACTTCGCATCCCTCTTTTCCTGACACAAATTCTTTTCACCGATGAAGCCACTTTCGGAATAAGGAATATTATTATTAAGGAATATGTTATTATTTCATAATAACCATGTGTGGGCAAATGAAAATCCGCATGAGATATGCGAAGATAGTTTTCAACATCAGTTCTCGTTAAATGTTTGGGTTAGAATTGTAGGTGACTATCTAATTAGACCGGTATTTCTATCACAAAGACTTACTGGCGAGGTGTATCGCAACTTTTTGGAAGCAACGCTGCCTGAGTTTCTGGAAGATGTACCATCGGCAACAAGGCATGAAATGTGGTTTATGCACGATGGTGCACCACCACATTTCAGTTTGGCTGTTCGTGATTTTTTAACAGCAAGATACGGATATCGCTGGATTGGTCGAAGTGGGCCACACGCATGGCCTGCTCGATCCCCGGACTTAAACCCCCTGGATTATTTCTTCTGGGGATATCTGAAGTCATTAGTTTACGCTACTCCATTGAAGAATTTGGATGATTTGCGAAATCGGATAATTGCTGGGTGTAACTCAATTAGAAACGACCCTGGTGTGTTTGAAAGAGTTCGGCAGTCAATGACGAGAAGATTGAATGCTTGTATCAAGGCTGGAGGAAGTCATTTCGAACATTTATTGTAGACTGAGCAGCTTCACATGTACTTTTTGATAATAAAATGTTGTTAATGTCGTAAATTTTGTTCACCCTGTATCTTCGAAACAAAGGGGTTTTTAAAAAATCATCATACAACAAGATATTCTTAGAATAAGTCAAGAAATAACCCCTTTAATTTTTGCCGCATGTTTACCTAACACCCTGTATATATATATATATATACAGTGTGTCGCATTTAAGATGAAGACACTCCCATATTTTCGCTATTTGAAAGAATATAGATTTGAATTTTTGCACAGTCATACAGATTAATGGGTCACAACATTTTTTAAGACACTCAACTGAAATCTGAACTTTAAAAACTCAGGCTAGTACGAATTCACAAACAGTATAATAGCTCTGTTATATTATGTAGATTGTATCAACCTTTAAAATAATTTAGATTATTTTTGTCTGAAGAATGGACACCTTAAAAGTCGACAAAGCCCATCTTGATGTTATTCAACATAAATCTTGCTTAAAGTCTTAAAAGAATGTCAATCAGTATTTCAGTAATATAAAGAAATGGACCTACTCGTTTATAAATACGTTGAGCAGAAATTAAAAGTATTGAACACAAAATTTGCCTAAACGCTACACGATTACTAGGCAATATTATGGTGATATAGATAGCGTAAATTATCTGCCCTGTAAATTATCAATCGATTAAACAACTTAAGGCTATTCAACACAAACCTTGCCTAAACTCTTTAAAAAAATACCAAGTCAATTTTACAATGATATATTAATTTCCAAAAACTTCTATCATCTATATTTTACTCCGAAATTATTCACAACAAAATCAAATCGAATTTAACAAGTAAATAAACCTTTCGAAATATATTTTTTTTTTCTTTTGTATAATTCGTCTGTAACTTTTTTTTAATTTCTGCGTAAAATTTATGAAAATTGAGAATTTTCACAAGCAGTTTATATTATTTTAACCCGAAACAACATAATTTAATACCAAAGCGCTGGATTTAAAATGAAAATTTACTCGATCTTGAAGTGTTTCTCGCTGTGGTATTTAAGTTTCGTTTATGAATCTCCCGAAAAGAAAATTATATTTAGAGATAAAATTAACGGTGGAAAATGAAAATGTATCTTAATATATCTCCGTCGTTTTTAGTTGGATACTGTACCAACAGAAAAAAAGTTTTATAAATTGAGCAAATTCTAAAAAATAAACAAAGGATATATCGTTTTGCTTGTATCGAGGAAAGAAATATATTTGTTTCTTTTCCGAGAAATTTATATTGGGAGAAAAGTAGAAAGGTGCGTTATATGTCTCCTTGACTTTTATTTTTATAGGATGTTCCTGACACGATCAGAAAATAAAAACAAAAATTTTGCTCCTTCGTGTTGAAACATAACATTAATCAAACTGCTTATAATACATATTTAGTTCATTTGCTTCAATTCTAAACTACATCCAGTTAAATATATTATTTTAAGGTAATCCATAAGGCCAGGCTGTTTTTCATGTATTGAAGATGTTTTTTACAAAATAGTTTAGTTTCCTTTACTTTAGACAAGCTATCTTTTAATGGATAAAAAAACCTTCCTAAAATGAACTAAGAATTTTTTTTTTAATGTTAGATAATGTTTAATTTAATCAACATGTTTCAGTTAATGCTGGAGAACAAAACAATGTTACGATGATACTTTAAAACTGAAAGCTTAACTTGAAGCATGTTATATAACGCGCTTGGGGTATCTTGCCACAAATCGATCACTTTTGAACTCGACTTCTTTTGATTTGACTTTTTGGAATAGTCATAACTCAGATGACTCTTTCAAAAATTAAGCAAATAAGACGTTTTTTTTTTAACTATTCGTTTTCGAATGAACTTTTCAAAAAAATTACAACAAAAATATTTTAAGTCATTTTATATAATATTTTTGAGTTTTTCGTCATTTCCGTCAAGTCCGTCATTTTAATGTTTTTCTTTTTTTTTTCAAAAAAAACATCTCCATTTAACGCCGAAAGTTCCAGTCTTCTTTCTATTTTTTTTTTAATTGAAAAAAAACTGTTTTTTTTTGCAATTTAACTTTGTTTTTATGATAAATTAATATAAAAAAAATTGACAGAAAGATTAGCCCACGATGCGGCATCAAACATAGAATAAATGGAAGTTTGTTTTGTTCAAAATAAAGACAAAAATTAATGAAAAAATTAAAAATTAATGATTTTTTCTGAGAAACTCAAAAAACTGATCAAAGATGAATTAATTTTTTTTTGATTTTTTTGAAAACGTTATTCAAAAACAAATAATAAAAATTTTTTTTGGTCAATTATAATTTATTTCAATTATTAATAGTCAATTATAATTTGATTTGGTCAATTATAATTTAAGAGTTTTTTTCATAAACAAAACTTTCTTCCGGTTGAGTAAAAAAATTGAGTAATCAGTATGCTCAGTATGCCTCAAAGAACAAAAAGTACACAGCTTATGGAAACATGCAGAAGTGATTCTTCTATATAAAAAAGGAGCACAGGAAGTTTTAAAAAACTAGCGTCCAATAAGACTTCTGTCAGTGGTGTACAAAGTTTTCACCAACATAATAGAAGAATATTACGAAAACTTGATGACATACAACCAAAAGAGCAGGCAGGATTCAGAAGTGGATTTAGTACAATGGATCATATGTAGGTTCTACAGCAAATTATAGAAAGACACAACGAATACCCCACTGCCACTATGTAACTGTGCTTGGTTTTTATCGACTCTGAAAAAGCATTTGATTCAATTTCGAAGCAGACCATTATGGATGCATTGCTTAACCAAGGTGTATAGAAAGCCTACGCAAATTTACTAGGGTCAATATGTGATGAGCCACAGCGACAGTCCATCTTGATGATCTTGAGATTGGAATTAACGTGTTAAATGTATCTGCCAGGCATTTGTCAGACTCAACATAGTATTTAAGAATAAACTACCACCTTGCCTGAAGAGAAAAGTCTTTGATCAATGGGTCCTGCCAGTTATGACATATGGAAGTGAAACACTGGACATTCACATCGCAATCAATTTAAAAACTTCGGGTGGCACAGAGAAGAATGGAAAGATGTATGCTTGGCCTTACTAGACGGGATAAAAAGATCTACACATGGATCAGGGAAGAAACGAAAGTGAATGGCATAATTGGAAGAATAAAGGAACTGAAATAGAGGTGGGCAGGCCATGTAGCGAGGCGATGGGACGAAAGATGGACCAGGGCGATCCTGGACTGGATACCGCTTGACCGCAAACGTCCACGGAGGAGATCAAAAACATAATGGACTGATGACATCATAAAGTATATTGGAGCCGAATGGCAGAGGAAAGCTCAGGACCGCGAAATTTGAAAGCATGCTGAAGAGGCCTTCATCTTGCAGTGTATTGACACGGGCTAATGATGATGATGATTGTGCCTTATGTTAAATTTCTGACACTCTTATACGAAAAACCTTTAAATAAATATTGAATTAAAAAAGGCTAAATCAATAAATATTAATCAAAAAATTTCACTGTATTATTCTGAAGAATAACAAAATTGTTAATATTTATACAGCTACAAATTTACTTAATACGAAATAATATTTTCAGTTTATAAAATAAACGCAATTTAAAACACTTTATACATCCGTAATTTTTCAATAAAACTACTCAACTGAATTGTTTTTGATATATAAATATTAAATTTAATTTAAAATGTACGGTATCATTGTTTGTATTTAGTATCACCAAAGAGAATTAGGGATTTTAATTGTTTTATTTATAAATAAAACGGAATATAGCTGTTAAAAATATTATTTGTTTTCTTGTAACGCAAATGTAAATGGCTTTCGTATATACAGGGTGTTTTCAAAGATAACTCACTTATTTTAACAGATTGTAGAACTCGTAAAAATAAGTTTTATAATTTTACCAAAAATCATTTATATAAAAGTTGCAAAATACAGATGTTATTACCAGTACAAAATTTAAAAACAGACTTGATCTTTTGATATTCTCGACCACTGCGTTGTAAACACATAAAGTATTTGTTTACTGCTAATACTGATTATGACTAGTTTTTTGTATTCTTGTACGATTTTTCTTTTGAGTGCGATGTTCAATTTGACCAGTGCTAATAATTCCTTAATAATGCGTGTTTAGTTACTTTATGCGATTAAAATGCCAGACTTTTATGAAAACAATGAACTAGTAGACATAATATTAACTTACGGGGAATTCCAACAATATATAGCTACGGTATGTCGTTTGTACGCGGAAAGCTTTCCTTTAAGAGATCATCCAGCTCAGTGGATGTTTGTAAATTTAGTTACAAGACTTCGCGACACAGGGTACTTAAAGGTTCAACGAGGAGGTCACGCTGCAAGACCTCCTTCACGCGAAATGATAGAGATTGAGGAAGAAATTTTAGAAATTGTCGAAAACCAGCCAACAACGAGCAGTAGGTCTATAGAAGGTCAAGCTGAAGTTGGTCATAGAAAACTGTGGAAGACTATACGACAAGAACACTTTTATCCCTATCATCATCAACGGGTAGAAGCGTTACAACCCGAAAATTATTCTAGAAAAGTTGAATTTTGTCAGTGGGTTTTACATCAGTGAAAATTTTACCAAATTTATTTTGGCTACCGACGAAGTCACATTTACAAGTAATAGAGTAAATAATAAATAATTTCCACAACAACCATGTTTGGGCAGTAGAAAATCCGCATGCTCTGAACAGATTTTCAATAAATGCTTCTTTCTTCAATTTTCTTTCGAAGATTTAAATAATGAATATCTTTACAGATGGATAGGACGCAATGGGCCCATTTCTTGTCCTACACGCTCCCTGGATTTAATGCCCTGCGATTTTTTCTGTGGGGTTATTTAAAAAGTGACTTTATTACGATGGAGAAGTAAATATTGTGGAAGAACTACAACAGCGCATCGAAAACTCTTGAGACTTCTCTTTGCGAGTTCTACAACGCAGTGGTCGAAAATACCAAAAAGTCAGGTCTGTTTTCAAATTTTGTAATTGTTAATAACCTCTACAACATAATAATTAATAAGTTCTACAACATTTTAAAATAAAGGACTCAACTTTGAAAACGCCCTGTATATATACATATACACACAGGGTCTTAGGTAAACATGCGGCAAAAATACAAGGGGTCCTATTCTAAGAATATTTGTCTATATTCTAAGTCCTATTCCTTGTCCTATTCTAAGAATATTTTCTCCTATGATGATTTTTGAAAAACACCTTTGTTTCGAAGATACAGGGCGAACAAAATTTGCGACAACCATATTCGATATTTGTTGAAATCATTAATGTAAATAAAAGTAGAGTGTACGTCAATGAGTTTATCAAGTACAAAAAAATGTTGTCACTTGGAACGGCTGTTTTATCTAGTAAGTGGAGTGGAGTAAAGTCCTCTATCATAATGTATACAAACGCCGAGACGACTGACATGCACTTCATGTATGGACTTGCTGATGGCAATGCATTACAAGCTAGGCGATTGTACAGTGAACGATTTCCAGCCCGTAATGTCCCCGGCCGAAAAATCTTCGAAAACATTCATCGACGTCTTCGTGAAACAGGCACATTGAATCGGACTGAAGGGTCAGGAAGATCACTGACTGTAAGAACGGTACAATTGGAACAGAATGTGCTGGACATGATAGCGGAAGAACCTGGTAGTTCTACGCGAAAAATTGCAAATACTTTGAATATGAGTCACTGGACAGTTTGGAAAATTCTTAAGGACAATTTGTTGTATCCATACCACATTCAACGCGTTCAGGCACTACTACCTGTTGATTTCCCTCCACGTATTGCATTGTGTCAATGGATATTGCAAACTTTAACTTCGCATCCCTCTATTCCTGACACAAATTCTTTTCACCGATGAAGCCACGTTCGCAAGAAAAGCAATAAGGAATTTTCATAATAACCATGTGTTATTATATACACAAATAAATGTTTCCATTCCAACTTATTAAAGTATACCGAATTTTATGACTTTAGCAAAAACCGTTTCAAAAATACTGCAAAAAAAACCATCTTCAGAGTCCCCCTTAAAAAGCTATTTTTGGGATATGTTTATAGGAACTTTTTAATGTTTTTATCCCTAGAATTACCTCCCACAATATTTCGACGTTTTTTCCGGTCTCCTGTATATATATATATATATATATATATATATATATATATATATATATATATATATATATATATATATATATATATATATATATATATATATATATATATATATATATATATATATATATATATATATATATATATATATATATATATATATATATATATATATATATATATATTTTATATATATATATATATATATATATATATATATATATATATATATTTTATATATATATATATATATATATATATATATTTTATATATATATATATATATATATATATATATATATATATATATATATATATATATATATTATATATATATATATATATATATATATATATATATATATATATATATATATATATATATATATGAAGTATCTAAATCTATCTCAATAAATTTAAAAGTTTTGATATTAATTTTAGTGTATTAAAGTTCACTCAAAGTTTGTTAATCAAAATCTGATCTACCTCTTGTCGAAATATTTCAATTTTAAAGCTAAATTAATTCCCAGAGGCTCTTCAGTTACCAGTTTGTATATTACATTTTGTATAGAGCCATTTCTAAAAACTTTTACAAGCCTTTACGATGAATATCTATTTTTAAAAGTTAAACTTTTAAAAGTAATAATGCTTATTACGCTAATAATTAATGCTTATTTACATGCAAAGATATAAAACATTACTAGAAGTCATGCAAGGAAGAATAATTTTTCCAAAACCATTAAAAATAAGAAATGAATTTATTATTTAATAAATTATCATCGTTGCAATTTTAAAAATAATTAATTATTTTTTAACTACTACACTCAATGAAACTGAATCCTGTTACACAAAGATTTTTAAATAATAAAAAATATATATTAACATAAAAATAATATGGCATGTATTAATTAATTATAAATAAATTAATTAATTTTTCTTTAAGCAAAGATAATTATGACAAAGTAATAAATTTTATTAGATGTCGGAAGTGAATGGTTATAATAAGAATATTGTAGATAGATTAATTAAAAGAATCTTCGACTTTTCAAAAGGAATAGAACAAAAATAAATTGATGGTAAAGCTGTTTGATGGCCAATTAACACGAGGGCTAGACAAGATTTTGGTAAAAGTGGACATTAGGTAGTCTACAAACCATTTAATAAATTAAGAAAAGTCTTAAGCAATCCAAAAGATAACGCAGATCAACATGAAAAATCGGAGCTTTATAAAATTAATTATAAAGATTGTGATTAAAAGTATATCGGGCAATCTAAAAGATTCATATTAACCAGATATAAAGAATAAATTGCCCATATTAGGTATAGGAGAAATAAAAAATCTTAGTAATGTCTGAATGATATTCGCCACTATTTAAAACTCAAAAAATATCAAAAATACCTATTCTTATTTAAAGAAAGAATCACTGGATAAAAACAAAAAACCAAACGGAGACAAATTTCTCAGTGATCTCTCAGTTCAAAACTAAACAAAAAAAATATTTTATATTAATTTGTAATATATAAAGTAACGAGTGAAAGTAAATATATTTTTTTGTGTATGTCAACGATACTTACATTCACAACAATAGATTTTCATGACAGTGACATACTACCAAAAAATATATATAGGTAATGTTTACTGTGTGATTGTTTATTGTACTGATTGTGTATTCAAATATTTAAATGTGTTCAATTGTATTCTTTAGAATCGAGTACCATATTGAATTTAAATCTACCGAAGGCATAGCAATACAGTTATTTTTATTTAAATTAATTATAGCGGTTTCTTTTAAAAAATCTTGTGTTGCCCAACAGGGTCTCGAGGACGACCATATTATAGATATAGTAATTTGAAACTTGAATGATGCTAACATGGTTAGCGAAACGTGCGTCGTGAGGTTAAAAAAAGTTATTTGGTTTAGTTTAGTGGTAAATCTAATCGAATCTAGGAGATGAATAATAAACATTATACAAATTGTAGAAAGGTCAGTCTCCCATGGAAACGTCTGTTTCTCATGGACCACCATAATAATTGGTGGTATCATTGTATAAATCATTTAACATTAGTCACATTTTCTTTGGACATACTGTGTATAATCCTGGAACGACCCTCTGTTTATTTCATTAATTTTGTTAGGTTAGGTAGGTAGGTAATTACTTACTTTAGAAAAAACCAACTCTGGTTTCTACGCTAGCTCACGTTCCAATACAAAAACGGTTTATTTCGGGGCAGATTCCGTTTTTGTCGATTTTAGACTTAAAATGCCTTTGGTAAAGATAAATGATATAAACCAAAGTTTATAATTTAGGAAATTAGAAAGAGAATTCCTAGCTGTAATTAATTTAGTCAACAATTGGATGTAACTCAATAACCGTAAAATGAAGATATAAAACATAAAGTTATTATATGAGAAACGGGGATTGAGGAATTTCACTAAAAAAAAATTATTGTAAGGCGAAACACTTCTGAAAAATGGATATAGACCAGCTCTTTTGTATTTCCATTTTATAAATTCTTTATAGATTTATATAATTATTATCTTAATAATACTGAGTCCATCGTCAAGATTTTTTTTTATATTATAATTACTAATTTCATCGATTTAAGGTAAGATTATTTGAACAACAAAGTTAAATATAAAGTTTACAGATAAAATAATTGTATATAATATTGCAGTTTTTTACTATTATTTAAATAGGCTAAATTTTATAAAATAGTATCGAACTATTGCGGTAGAACAAACTTCTTATATTCAATTTGGTTGTACAAATGGTTCAGATGACCTTAAAACAAAATAAAATTCATTATTTGGGAACAACACAAGCATAATTAGCCTAATTTTGACTTACCTATACTAGTATGATCAAAAAGTAAGGCGACTTTTGTTTTAAAAATTCGCGAGCTTTACGTATGGATACAACCAACTATTTTATTTAAGTTAGTATAAGTGTACTTGATGATATCTTGACAGAAGTTTCATATTGTTTCGCTTTTTAGGTTAGAAATTAAAAGAAACTACTTCGTGGATGCTGATTTGAGCCTGTGAAAGCTATTCAAGACCTATTTGAAGTTGAACACCAGAGGTCTAGTTTAAAAACTGTTTCGAAAGACGATATATATATATATATATATATATATATATATATATATATATATATAGAACATATCATGCGGTACTTGCAACATGGCATACGTGGGACAAACAAATTGAAGAATATCTGCCCGGCTCGAAGAAGATAAATTAGCGGATAGAAACAAACAAACTACATCGGCCCAGTACCAAAATCATCTACAAATAGGCCACAAAATCGATTTTGACAATTGCCAAAATACCAAATATTCCGAATTACAGGGGCCATTCAAGAAACAATAGAAATAGAACAAATCGGAAGCACAAACAAAAGAGACGACGCCCTCAATCTGCCAATCTGACGTGGAAGCCAGTAATAAACCGACAGATCGAAGCTCACCAGCCGCAATCGGAAGAGCAATTGACGACCCCTGAGATGCCCCAAACAACGGCCGATGGGGCGGGCCCCACACAAGAACCAATACGAAGCACGCACCACCACAATCTGCTGCGCAGAAGGGTATAAATATTACACGATGCATTGAGAATGCCAAGTTTGACCTTGGCGAAACGAAACATAAACAATCGGATGTACCCCCGGAATAATAGTCTAATTCATTCTTCTATCCACGAAACGTTACGAACTGATGAAGGCTTAAGGCCAGAAACCGGTCTTGGGAGACGCTTGTTGGTGCTTTGGATGGCGGATGAAGGAATGACAAAGCACAACGTGGAGCACGGGTGAACTTTTTTCTTATATACATATATTCAGAAATATATATTGCAAACGGTTGAAATAAACGGTTCTCTCTAGAACTCTTCTTTAAAGCATAAAACAAACAGGTCCTAAATATTGAATATCCATATAGTCAAATATCTTTAAATTTGGATTGATTTTTTTGCTATTAAAAAAATATAAAACAATGATATTTAATAGTGGTTTGACTGGAATTTATCTAATAATCCTCCGTGGAAAGGCGAAACATTTTATTTTAAGAGGGTATTGCTGAAAGGAAGTTTTTTAGAACTGAGATGTTAGCTTTAGAGATATCGGATATTAATACTATGAATTAGCTATCAAATGGTGCTCATTTTTTGGTAAAAATGTAACTCAATTAAGAAATAATAAATGGTTAGCATTTTAAACAACCCCACTTGAGCAACCATCTTGATTTGATCTACAAGGCTACTTATACCTCATGTTTTAAAGCATCCAATGTTTGAGGGAAATTGGGGAAATACAAAGGTCAGGAGATTTCCCACTTATGCAATGAGGGGACAATGCGTGAAGAATCTGACAAGGGTAAAAAAAAATGTAGTGTCCAAAAACCTCCAAGAAACTTCGAAGTTGAAGACCCTATGTTCTCTCCTTAAATAGTGCGATACCACACTGTTGGACTTTACGTTAATGGCGTTAATGGTTAATGGTTAAGTATGTCAAAAGGTCAAGAATTTTTTAAAAATCGGTGACCATTTGTAATGATACAATTTTTAATATCCTTAATACCATGATAGAAATAATACTAAACCTAACATATAATTATTCTATATTATTTTACTATTCAACTAATTCAAACAAAACAAAGCATCATGCAAAATTTTATTCAAAACATCGGTCAATTAAAATTGACAGAATATAAGACAACTAACCAAACAAACCAAATCTAAACTATCCTCTTAAAGCTGAACATCTACTTACTTGGTTTAGATTCCCGCAATTTCGCCGCTTTAACTTCAGAATGTCCAACACAAATGTTCGGATCAGCTGATTCCGGAAATAAGTTACATTCTAAATATTTCGGCAGCGTCAGACCGAATACATCCAGAAAAAATCCACATCGTCGTTTTGTCTCTAAAAGTACACGTTACTGGTCCTGAGAATGTTTTATTTTATTTTCTCGGGTATATAACGGAGATATGAAAAGTTCTGAGAATGTCTTATATTGTTTGCAACAATATTTTTTATTTTATATCAATTAACAAATTTTCCAACCAGTCCCAATTATGAATCATCTAGCTGGATACTAAGTAGATATATATATATATATATATATATATATATATATATATATATATATATATATATATATATATATATATATATATATATTAGGTGCGTATACACCCGGTTGAATCACGCAAAGCAATCTGACTCATTTTCGACTGTCCTTCCTGATCCACCACACTTTTTTCATCCGTTCTCCTTGGATTCTCTTTCTCTCCTTCGTCCACTTTATTCCCGATCTCCTCGAAACTTCGCTCTCCGATGCAACGTTCCACATATATATTTTGTGTCTGTACGTTCTTCTATCCTCAATTTTTGTCGGACCCATTTGTGCCTTTCCCAGATCAGCTCTGACTTGTGCGATCCATGGTACTGTTGACTTGACTCCTTGTATGTACGTAAGAATTCTGTTGGTGAGTCTTGTCGGTGGGAGTCTACTGATATGTCCATAGAATTTCAACCTTATTTTTCTTATGTCCGCCGCTACGTTGGACATTCTCTCAGTGGTCTTTCTAGAATGTGGCCTGTATCCTTCCTCTGTCAGTTTTGGGCCGAGAATTTTCCTCATTATTTTGCGTTCTTCTCTTATTATATTTTCTATGCCGCTTTTTGTATGGAGTGTAAGTGTCTCGCTTGCGTATAGTACCTCCGGTTTGATTACTATGTTGTAGTGTCTTATTTTTGCGTGTGTGGATAGGCATTTCTTATTGCAGATATTGTGTGTCTTGCCGTATGCCCTCTTCATCTTCTGCAATCGAGTCTTCGTTGCTATCTTCTCTCCTCCTGTGGGTTCGAGGATGTCGCCCAGGTATTTGAAGTAAGTGACCCTATTTATTTTGCCGTATTTGGTGTTCAAATTTTGGACATCTAATTTTGAGCAAAATAATTCGGTTTTTTGAAAGGACATTTTTAAGCCAACTTTCTCTGTACATTCCTTGAGAACTTCTATCTGTTTGGTTGCCCTTGTTTCATTGTCTGCGAGTAAGACTAGGTCGTCCGCGAAATCTAGGCATGACATTTCTATATTGTTTTTGGTTCGTCCGAGTCGTATTGGTTTCCAGCGTCCTTGATTTTTCAGTTCCTTTTCCCATTCCCTTATGACCCTTGTCTAGGACCAGGTTGAAGAGAAGTGGGAATAACCCATCTCCTTAGCGTACTTCGGTTTTAATCAGGAAGGGTCCGGTTTCCCATAAATTTTACTTTAGAGGTTGTGTCGGTCAGCGTCTGCTTGATCAATCGTAGTGTTTTGGGGTCGAGTCCTTGTTCTTCCAGGATGTTGAATAGAGATTTTCGGTCGATGCAGTCGTATGCTTTTTTGAAGTCTACGAACGTGCAGATGATTGGAGCGTTCCTGATAGCCTTGTATTTCAGTATTGTTTTTAAGTTAAATATATGTTCAGTGTATGAGCGACCAGGGGGAAAGCCTGCCTGGTACTCGCCAATTTTGTGTTCTAATTGTTCTTGTGTTCTCTGGAGAAGGCATGCTGAGAACATTTTGTAAGTGACTCGTAGTAAGGAGATTCCTCTGTAGTTGTTTTCACACACATTTCCATTTCCATTCATTTGGTAATTTTTCTGTTTGCCAGATGTTCGTGATAATTTGCGTAAGTTCCTACAGTGAAGTTGGTCCGAGGTTTTTCAATAGTTCCGCGGTGATACCATCTTCACCGGATGTCCTGTTATTCTTTAGTTTGCGTATGTACTTATGGATTACCTCCTGTGTTGGTGGTCGTGATTCTGAGTGTGTATAGATACAATTTTCCTTGGGGAATCTTGTGTCGCGTTCGGGGCAATTGAGGAGATCAGAGAAATAGTGTGCCAGCTCCTGACAATTCTCCTGATTAGTTAGCACTACTCTCCCATCACGCTTTCTAAAGCAAAGATTTTGTGGTGTGTATTCACGGATTTCTCTTGCGAAAGTCCTACAAAAGTCTCTCGTGCTTTAATTGCGGTCTTAGTTTGCCTGATAATCTTTGCAGTTATATATAGGGTTTTGCATATATATATATATATATATATATATATATATATATATATATATATATATATATATATATATATATATATATATATATATAGGGTGTTTTCAAACTTAAGTCATTTATTTTAACAGGTTGTAGAACTCGTAAAAATAAGTCAGATACACAATTTGAAAGCAGATCTGACTTTTTGATATTCTCGATCACTGCCTTGTAAACACATAAATTATCTGTTTACTGCTGATACTGGGTATGACTAGTTTTTTATATTCTTGTACGATTGTTCTTTTGAGTGCGATGTTCGATTTAACCAGTGGTAATAATTCCTTAATAATGCGTGTTTAGTTTGTGGGTACTTTCTGCGATTAAAATGCCACACTTTTATGAAAACAATGAACGGATTCAACGCCCTGCGATTTTTTTCTGTGGGGCTATTTAAAAAAGTTAGTTTATCACGATGGAGAAGTAAATACTGTGGAAGAACTACAACTATTTTGCAACTTTTATATAAATGATTTTTGGTAAAATTACTTATTTTTACAAGCTCTGTTAAAAAGCCTGTTAAAATGAACGACTCAACTTTAAAAAACCCCTAAAAAATCCACTAATGAGAACCATACTTTTCAAACTAATGCATATTGAAATATCATACAATAATTTTGCTGGACAAACAGTACAGTATTTTTTGAAAATATTATAAGTCTAATATTATAATCTTTGAAATGATATAGTTTTCCAAAATGCTGTGTCCTTTCTGTCACATAGTATATATCCAATATAAATATTTAAAAAAGATACAGTAAATATGGAAATATTTTGAATAATTTAAAGGTAAGCATCCAAAAAGGTAAAATCAAAACTACCATATTAATATAAAGGGATTTAAAATGAATGTTCGTGGACGTGACCTCAGCCACGGTTAAAAATAAATCATTAATTCCTGTGCCAGGATTAGACCTTCGAAAGGTTCGCTCAGGGAGACCTGTGCAAAGACGTTGAAAGTGAAGGATAATGCCTACGGGATTTAGATATAATTAAAGTTTATTACTTTTATTTAAACCCTCAACGAAAAACTTTAAGGAATTAAAATTTAAAACACTCGCCTTTACGAGGTGCGTTTAAATACGAATAAATCAAAATAAGTTGCCTGGAATCTTCTTAGTGACAGTAAAATATTAAATGACCGATTCGCCAGGTGCTGGAATTTTAAATATATAACAAGGCTGAAGTTTTGAGAAATTAGAAAGAATGATTGGGAAGAACAAAAAAATCGAAGCGGACAACACTTGAGAATGCCAAATGAGATTTTGGCGAAACATCGTGACTCTTCACAGAATCAACGGATCAACAACCGGAATGATTTAGAAACATTATCTACCATCCGTGAAAATATTAGATGTAACATATATATATATATATATATATATATATATATATATATATATATATATATATATATATATATATATGAAAAAGTGAAAGTGGATAATAAGTTGCCACAACGGTTTAAGCATGTTCAGATTGACGAATTTAAAAAATTAGTCTTCGAATTTCGTATAAGTCAATGTTTTTATAGTTTAGAAGAATATATGTCTTATCAATAATTAGGTTTAATGCTTATTTATGTATAGAATGTCTAATTTTGTATGATTATCATATTATGTATTGTTTCTGAGGTTGTGTCACTAAACATTCTGTCAATTCTGTCAATCCGACTGAATCATGGATATTTTGTATTGTTGTGGGGATTGAATAACTACATTCTTAAATTATATACCTCATCAAGAATAAAATATTTATACGTATACGTATTCTAAATTGATAAGGTTGATAATTTAGTCACATATTGTTTTTACCATGGTAAACAATATACACAAAATATTAATAAAACTAAACCATTTTTTACTGGGTGTTTGGATTTCTATATCACGTAAAACGAAAACAAAGGCATGTAATTTGTTCTGTCTCAATACTACATTAGTGGGAATAAGTTGTTCATCATTCTCGACGAATCATCTATAGTATCATCACATTTTTTTCCACAAGTTTGAAATTGAAAAATATTTATAAACAAATAAGTTCTACTCAGCAAAATGAACACAAATAAAGGGAAAACAAGTATTTTAACTTACCTAGACATATATTCCGACAGGGCCTTACCAAAAGACCGTCAGGTCCACATTTAGGAACAAATATAGTACACAAAAATAAAGCTGCAAGTTCGTAACAGTGTACATCAACAACTGCATCATAAATCTCCAAATCTATTTGTGCATCTCTTTGGCCGAAGTGTCCCACATAATTTGGATAAACCGTATAGTTGTATGGTAACTGATTCTGTTTACAAAATCTCGCTATAACCCGTAAGCAAACTCCTGGTGCTGGATTATCGCTTTTCTTTTCAATTATTATGGGAGTTGTCACATTGATTGTTTTGTTTACAATAGTTACAATATTTGATGGATAGGCTGAAGAAAATACCATAATATACCATAAAAAATAAAAACTGGCGCAATGAAAGCTGTGGTATATATATATATATATATATATATATATATATATATATATATATATATATATATATATATATATATATATATATATATATATATATATATATTTGCCTTTTATTGACTATGACAAGGAATTTGAATCAATCTCAAAGCAGCCACAATTGATGCATTGTTTAATCAGATTGTAAATAGAGGCTATGTACACCTACTGGAATCCATAGCTCAACTCACATTAATGATCTTGAAGGTAAAATCCATGTAGAATGAAATGTAAGACAAAGTGACCTGAAAAAGAGTCAGGTTGTGTTCAATAAATTTGTCAAGTATATAAAAATGTACTATTTTGGAGAAGAACTTGGGTGTTATAGATCACTATACATATCTTGGCCAGATAATTTCAATGGAACGGGATACCGCCTGGTAAGTGGAACGGCATGTTAAATGTGTGTGGCTCCCACGTTGTTTGGAGAGATAAGTCTTTGATCAGTGTATCCTGCCTGTTCTAATATACGGAAGTGAGATCTGACTATTCACATCACAGTCAGATTTATGACATCATCAAATATATTTTCCCGAATGACAAAAGAAAGCTGAGAATCACCCGAGTGGAAAAGTTGCTGAAGAAACCTTCGTCCTACATTGGATAAACACTGCCTAAGTGATGATGATGGTGGTAAGATATCTACCAACAAGTACATATTGATAAAAGGGCAAAAAAACCAGATTGAAAGAAACTGGATGTTTTACTGATACCTCAGAAGAACAAATACTGTTAACAATATTTTTTGACTTGGGGAAATCATCGGAATGGACAGTAAAGACAATCAAATCGAGTATGGAAACCTTGAGCAGAACAGGCTCAAAAGTACAGAAAGATATTGAGAATAATTAAAACTAACATCACCTCGATATCTGGACTCACAACCACAGTCATCAACTATCGATTTTCCCCAAGAGCTATCAACCCTTCGCTAGTACATAACCTTTAAGGCATCTGCATCCAGCCGTGACTTTATTGGCGATTTTTCAATCCTATCCTGTCTAATGAAACAAAATACATTCACCTGACTTTTCTCCGATTTTCCACCTGCTGCATTTCAAGAATAAAACAGATTCCATTCCGATCTCAAACAACAGAAGACGGAGATCATGTAACATATGGAACAATATTAACATAGTAAAAGTATTGAAAGAGCAAATCTGGCTAGTGAAGGAATAGAAAGATGAAAAAAATTTCAGCACCTTTTGACACCTAAAAGTAACAGAACTTTCACTGTACCCCTAAAAGACAGCTGAGTCAGTTACTTTGAAGACAATCAGTCAATTAAATAAAAAGTTTTTCGTTTAAACAAAGACATTAAGAATCCACAACTTTCAATGCAAACGTAGAGTAGTTGACGTGCAGATAACTTTTAAAGCGTTTAAAGCATTGGCAGTTAAACTTTACTTCTGTTTTTATAGTAACTTTGCATTTATCTTTCAGTTAATTATATAAATACTTGTTTACCTGCTGCGCCATACTCCGCCATATATTTGCTTAATATTTAATATTACAAACGGTTTAAAATTTACCTCTACAGCGAATATATTTACCTTTAAAATATACAGTCATGCCAGCACCAATGGCAACTAAAGCAATTGCATTGACGACCAATTGTATAAATCTAAATTTGAAAAAAAACCGTGTTTTATAACTTTCAGACGGTCTTCTAGCATCTCTCAATATCTAAAAAAAAATATATTTTTAAAATAAACGAAAAGATTACTTTCGAATTTCATAGGACGCCGTCGTGAAAAGAAAATGAAGCAATTAAAAAATATCTTCTGTAGGAAAACAAAGGCATGGGTCTCTATTTTAGTGTTTACTTCCCTGGCAGAATTAATATACATGAATCTAAAATTTTCGTTTCGGGATTCATATTCGCAAAGCTCCCACTTTGAATTTTAAAGAAGAAAACAAAATTCATCATTCGAAGATTATACTATAAAAGCCGAAGTGACGCGTAGTTATTGCCATTAAAAAAACTGACAATAAAAAAGTTTTTTATAGATTTAATACGAATCTTTCACGTTTAACAATATTGCCATTACTTGTGCTTGTTATTTTTTTAGTATTTGGCATATCATTAGTTTTAAAATTTATTCGATTTGCATTTTTATAATTATTTCTATTTTACAAGGACAGTTCGAAAAATTCTATGCATTTTTAATACTTTATTTTAACTTTTAGATTTAAGGCCTAAGTGACTATTACCAAATTATTATCGAGTAAAGCAATATAATATACGGGGAGTGTAAATAGGCGATTGGTGTCATCGCGTAAAATCTGGCAAAACTGTTGGCTTCCTCTTTAGAGGGGAGACAGGCCAAAAACTGATGAGTCTTCAGCACGAGTTTTAACTCCCTAGAGTCACTTGTCGGTCCATAGTAACTCTAAGACTTAGCCCATGTCGGCCTGCCTCCCCTCCAACCAGAAAGCCAAAAATACAATAGTGTCTTAAATCAATAGTAACCATAACTTTGAAAAAAACATAACAGAGTTAAGGAATACTTTCATTAAAACATCTTATTTTATTTATCTCTTCTATTATAACTATTCTAGTATATTTGTTAAAGGTATGTCTATCTTCAACAAACTTCTTAAACTCACTTATGTTATTGTTATATGTTTTAGTTTCCATTAAAAGATCCACAAGATGATCGACATGGGATTCCCGGAGTGGATTGTTGAGCTGATTGACTCATACCTAAGAGAACGAAGTTTTTCTGTGAAAATGGGTAAAATCAAATCGGTCAGAAGATGGGTGGAGACAGGAGTGCCGCAGGGAGCGGTACTAGCGCCCCATCTCTACAACATATACACTAGTGATATTCCGAGGAGGAATAACACTAGAGTAGCCCTGTATGCCGATGATACGGCCATCATGGCCAGGCATAAGAGACCGGACCAGGCCGTCAGATACGTCCAGGATCACCTGGACGATCTGATGGAATGGTTGATAGCCTGGATGATCAAGGCCAATATCGCCAAGACACAGGTCCGGTGTCCAGCTCACTAGCTGGAAATCGAAGACGAAAGAGTGACATGGAAAGATACAGTAAAGTATCTAGGTGTCACCATCGACAAGAGGATGTCATGGAGGCATTATGCAAAGAACGCACGGTGTAAAGCTGTGGCTGTTGCGAAGATAGCTTACCCGCCAATTTGCAGAACCAGCAAATTAGACGTGACGCTGAAGATCCTAATGATTAGATCATTAGTAAGAAGCGTCATAATGTATGGATCGATCGCGTGGGGCTACGCGGCAAAATCCTACATCAAGCAACTGGAAAGTTACGAGAATAAGCTAGTGAGACTAGCTCTCGATGCCCCTTGGTACATCTCTAATGTACAGATACACAGCGAGATGATGTGGACTCCCTTTAGGCAGTGCATGCAAGAAAAGGCAGAGAAAGCCTTTTTGAAGGTACGCGACCACCCACATCAAGAACTACGAAGGTTAACGGACTATCGTCCGGAAGACTTCGCAGCTTTGGGTGGCAGCCGGCACATAAGACCGAAACTCCAACTATTGGAGGACTAGGTTGACTGTTGCCCAACGAGGGACCAACATCGTGGGAAGGGACGCCATGTCCCGATTGAAAAGAAAAGAAATTAGTGAAAAGTGAAGTGAAGTTAAGTTCTCTTACAGGTACAAAGGTAAGAAAGATATACTACGCCGAAACACCTTCAGTGTCATCGGCAAATAAAATGATATCTTAAGACTACACCCCCTCTGGTACTTGTCCCCCAGAGGGGAGTGGTGCGAAGCGCTTGGCCCACCCCGTCCGGCGGTCAAGCAACGGAAACACCAAGGAAAGAGCAGATAATGGTTTTGTGAGTAGCGTTACGACTACGGAAACCTTATCCCATTTTACCAGCAGTGAAGTTTCGGGATTATTTTAGAAAATAATCTCGGGTGGATGGAGGGCGCGAAACGCGAACTCGGTTACAGAGTGTTTGCGTTTAATATAAGGATGTATTTAGACCAAAAAAGCATAGAACTAGACCAAGAGCAAGAACAAGACATCTAAAACGTTGCTAAACGTCTATCATTTGTAGACGTTTTCCATTAGTCCAATCTATAATTATATTTATATTTACACCACTGAAGTCGTTAGAATACAAAAACGCACTCTCTTGCAGCGTATACTTCGAACTAACGAGCATTCTTAGAACATTCTAGAGAATTCCCGTCGAACCTAGACGGAGCATCCAAATAATGCTCTATGACTGTTTACACAAAACAAATTTGAAAGAGCACGTATAGAATGAGCATTCGCTCGCTTGGTCTAAATCGGCCTTAAGGATGCAATTTATTAACTATTTATAAGATTGAATACATCGTTTTTAATTAACTAATCTCTGGTAACTGTACATGAACGTTCAACATTCTTTTTAATTGTTGGATTTTTAATTTTAATATACTGCATTAATATAAAAATCATATATATACGGAAGACGTTTTATTAATATTAAACTTTTCTAACGCCATGGCAAATTTTAGAAGAATTTTAACCTTTCGCAGTAAAAGTTTTAATTATCACACCGTTTCTCTCCGTTGATATTTAGATGTGCATTAATTAAAATTTGAAAAATACCGTTTTATGATCTCAACAATATAAACCTTTTGTTTTATTGTGTCAATGAAAGTTATTGAGTGCCACGTTCAAGCTCAGCAATTCTTTATATATTTTTTTTAGTATTCCTATAGTATTACTTATTCGACAGTTTTCAAAGGTCGTACAGTTTTATTTCTGTATTAGGTGTGATAATTTATGAACCCTTTTCATAGTTACCTCATCTTAATCATCTATATTTTGAAAGTATGTTTCTTTAACAAATCAACTAATGCAATAATAAGTTTTAGCAAAGGAAATAAGTTGTTGGAGCTTAAATCTATGGCTACTCAGTAGTCTAATAAAATTTCCAGAAGAAAATTGCTGTATATTTGATCGATTGCATTACATCCAGTTGTCAATACAGTCAATTAGTAGTCATGAAACGTTTAGGCAGTTTTCGAGGATATTTAAAAGTACCGAACTAAATGCTGTGAAGTTGCTTTTTTAAAGTATAAATTATAAAATACAAAAAAAAAACTATCTAGAATCTTTAGAACTGCCCCCCTCATGTGTGATTATTGTTTAATTTATATCAACTTTATTAACAGTATTAACACAACTATTTCAGTTGCAGTAATGAATTATAGGAAATTATTATATTAGTTCCACAATTCATTTTTCAGCTGCTGCATTTGCATTTTTTTTTCATCGACTGCGGAACCCATTCGAACCAGAGTTTTTCCTGCTGGGTATTTTCTCTAAAGCGTCAGCTTCCAGCTAATATAATATAATATACGAGCCTATTGTAGACATAACCTGAAAAATCAGCAGTAGATGCGATGTCGTTTGAAAAGCAACATTTGAAGCACTGCCCTTTTTTCCACTTTCAATCAAAAAATAAAATGCTACAGAAACCGATTTGTGTGGCTTAGGGAGCCGAGGATGTTATGACATGACTATCCAGATTAAAAAAAAAGAACTTCTAGCAGAAAACTGTGACCTCTGACGAAAAATGGATCCTGTATGATAATCCAAAGATGCAAAATTTGTGAGTTAATTCTGGCGAGCCGCCAACCAGTTCGGCAAAACCAAATATCCAATCCAAGAAGGGGTTGTTTTGTATACAATAGGATCAGCTGATTTGTATTGACGTCTGATTTGTGTAACACTCTGGGGGAAATAAGGCCTTTTGGCAAGGTGCAATTCTATTTAAATAAAGTACTTTTTCTTACCTTATGATGAACTGACATATTTGAACCATTATGAAACCTTACAACTGTTTGTAGCCCAGCTGGTGTTGACACACTCTTTGTTATACCATTTAATTCCTCTAAACATTCTTCGTCATTTTTAATATCCTTAATCTTAGTAATAATGCTTCCATTTTGAAGTTTGTGCATGGATGTTTTCGGTGGTATCAAAGGAGTTTCCATGCTCTTCGTGGTATAACTAGGTGACGAATTTTGACTAAAGCTATCAGATGATATGCCTGAATCTTGCCTCATTGACATCTTCCCCTGTTGATTTGGTTTATATATCCTATTTGGCGTTGATGGTTTATTGTTTTCTTGTGATTTAGCATTGGTACACCTTTTAGCATTTTCAATTTGATGAGATTTGACGTTATCAAATGAGAAAGATGTGTGATTTGATTTAGGTTGTGCTTGAGTATTCCGACTGATATCAGAACGTCGATATTGTTCGCCATTTTGTTCTTTTGTCGTTGGTAAGTTCGGTTTTTGACTTGGTAGCAACTGATTAAATGGCGGTGCTCTTGTTTTCGGTGTTGGTGGTAATGGTGGTGGTTGGGCAGACTTCCTTTTTGTGTGAGCATTTGGATTTAACGGTGGACTATGCTTAAGGCCAACTGATATTGGAGGTGATTGAGTAGGAGGCGGTGGAGGTATAGTACGTTTAGGAACTGGGGGTGGACGAACAGGAATTGGAGGTGGCTGTGTTTTAATCTGAAATAGAATCATTGGTTTTTATTTTTCTATACTTATACTCCACTCGACGTGGAGAGTGACATTCATATATTTTTTTTCTTTTGTGTTATCATTAAGGTGCAATTCTACACTGAAAAAATCTAGACCTGTTTCAAATCACAAATTGAACAATTTCTTTCTTAGGACAAACTAAACTGTCATTCAGGTTAAGGCACAAAGAATACTATGAGGAGATCCTCACATCTTTCAAGACATAGGGTAAAGAGTTACAGATATAAATTGTTTAATATAAATATAGATTGTTATTTCTATAGCATTTATCGTTAACAGTACTGCGATTTCCATCATCGTTTTCAAAAAAATAAGGTCATTTTACACCTTCAGTCAAAACAACCACACGAAAGAGTGAGTTTCAGTGGATGAAGAGGTAATTCTTAAATCACTTGAGAATGTTCATCGGGCCAAATCCATTAAGCCGTGCGCAATAAAGAAACTGTTTTTTAACATTTAATACTAACTCAGAAGTGAGCCATCCAAAAGGTATAGAATTAGTTCAAAAAATTAAAACTAGTTGGTGTACTATAATGATCTTGTAAGAATATATCTGAACAGAATTCGACGTGTTAGACCAGTCATGTTTAAATTTGTTGATGGACCTATTGGAAGGGAGAATATCTCTGGAACTTAGTTTTGAACAATAGTAAAACCATGACAAGTACATTAAATAAAATTTCAAAGAACTGTTTTACTTTTTATAACACCAATCCTAAAACTTTGTAGATGCACTATGTATTTCCGAGAGCAGCATATAAAAATTACCTCTTACAATATAAAAGGAATAAAAATCATTTTAGTGTTTTTGTAACCCGTGGTTATCGGAAAAAAGGAAGAGGCATAAAAACGCATTCACGGAAAAAAAATATAATGGGGAAAAGCACATAAGGAACGTGGAAAATCGAAACAATGCTTTATAACTTTCTTCGGGTTATAAGAATTCAAAGACATGTTATATTTATGACTTAGTTAGGTGATTCTAGAAAAAAAAAGCAATGAAATATTTTTTTCTACCACAGACAAGACCACTCCAGTTTTTTATATTCGAAGGGATTATTTTTTCAATATTGTATACAGAACAATTGAAAATTTTGGAATAACAAAAACTGTTTCTGTATTATAATATATGAAGCTGTTGCTAATTATAAATCCGGAATTAGCATCCCAACAATGGTATAGGCCCAATCTGACATACACATCGTAAAGTTTGACATTTTTTACTCATTTTTGACTGTATACGTATTCTGAATCCTTTTTGCTGTTGTTTAGTGTTTTCAGTGTTAGTTGTTTTAACGCCTCTGCTTCTTTTTTTTCCTGTGATGCTACAACTAATCTGTGAACCTTGACCTCTGACCACCTTCGGATCAGTGACATAATTGTTTTATAGATCCTAGTTTTTGTGTTCCTTTGAATAAGTTTAGATCTTAGAACAGAATTTTTGATGTCCCTTGAGATGTCGTTTTCATCAAGTTTGTTTCCCAGATATGTAAATTATTTCACAACTTCAGTCTTGTCATCGGCGATTATCCAATTCCAAGATTGGTTCTTTCTCCCATCATCTTTGTTTTGTTTATATTTATTTCTAGACCAACTCTTAATAATTATTTTGATCGTGTTGATACGCTTAATTCAGCTGCATATTGTGCAATCTGCTTTTCTTTATTTATCATTACTCCATTTACGTCTATGTCTGTTTCAGGTCTCACCAATTTTCATCAATTGATAACAGTGATCATTGATTTTGTCTAGTCTGGAATTATCATACTCCAGCATATTTTTTTTTCAATTTCTAGTAAATACTGTCCTTTTAAGTAATACAGAAACAATAGCATGTCGGATATACTTACGTGAAGTTAACGACGGTTCGCAAATAGGACATTGCACCGTTAAAATGGAATGTCACATATACATTAAGTCAAAAAAGTACCAGGAATTGGGTAAATAAAACACAAAATACTAAACTTGAAGATATTTACCACTAAACACCAAAACACTTTTTTGAACTGCTCGACGCACGTTTCGCTAACTATGTTAGCATCATCAGGAGATGATTTAATCTTTTTAGTTTAGGTTAGCGAAACGTGTGTCGAGCAGTTCAAAAAAGTGTTTTGGTGTTTAGTGGTAAATCTCTTCAAGTTTAGTGCATCACACCAAAGGTTCCAATAGAAGAATTGAAAACACAAAATGTTTATTATTTATCCAAATTTATTGTATCGCCTTCAAAGTAGGTCCCTTCCGAAATAATACACTTACGCCAACAAATAATCCAATTGTTAAAACATTTTTTAAACGCATTTTCCGGAATCGACTTCAGTTCTCGCAACAAATTCTTTTTTAGGTCTTCTATCATGCCTCGAAGTGGTAATTTGAGTTTCGGAAAGTGAAAGAAGTCGGCCGGAGCCATATCAGGTAAATTCGGTGGTTGTTCGATGATGATAGTTGAGTTTTTGGCCAGAAATTCGTTCACAATGATAGCCTTGCGAGATGGTGCGTTGTCGTGATACAAAACCCAAGAGATTTCTTTCCACAAATCTGGCCTTTTTCGACGAATTTGCTCAAAATCCGCATAACGCTCAGATAATATTCTTTATTTGCCGTCTAACCTTCTGGCACGAATTCCGAGTGCACAACACCGATATAATCACAGAAAACAGTCAACATCACCTTAACTTTTGATCGACTTTGACGTGCTTTTTTCGATTTTCGATGTTTTTATCCATTGTAAAAATCACACTTGAGATGAACTGACAAAATCGAGCACTGTAAACAAACTAAATGACAGATGACGTTTAAACTCCGCGTTAGTAGAGAGAACAGTTGTCCCAACTTAGCGATAAAAAAATTTTGACAATTCCTTTAAGCGGGTTTTTAAAATGATCAATTCCCAGAATTTATTGACAGAATGTATATTTTACTATATATATTTAATTATTATATAACTTTGAAATAACCATAGATATTGTAACGACAATATCGCCTTCTATGCGAAATCGGAAAAAGGTCATTATAATTTACCAATCATATCTATCAATCAAGATTTTTTAATGTCCTTAAAAGCCAGAAACCTCAATTTTATTCAGCGTATTCAGTACCCTGTATGAAAAGCATAAAGGAACAGTCAAACGAAAAACCAATAGCCAAAAAAATCTTTTCATCGGTTTGATTTAGAGGGTCCTCGGGCAAATAAACGTTGACCAGATAAGGGAGTGGTTTGTAACAACTTCACTATTTACAGTTTGCGGTTTAAATTGTCCTAGATAGTTCTATACGTTAAGTAATTATTTATCCCAGCTTTCGAAATACAGACCAGTATTAAAATTTCAATCAATTCCTTATCCAGTTAAAACGATTTGAAAACCTTTAATCCGAAACGCCCTTATGTTTTGTTCGGATTTTATTTTGTCGCCTAAATCATTTGAAAATATCACGATATATATTTTCTGGATGGAGAAAAAAAAATTGATAAGAAGGATATAACAGAAGCCTAAATCTGGAAATCTTCCAGTAAACAGCTTAATACTAAGGAAACGTAAAAAAATCGGGAGAATTCTTTAGAAATCTTACGCACACATCAAATTATGATATTTATCAAGGAAAATATGACGATGACATATTCTGTCTCGTCTCCGATCATTTTATTAGTTTGAATAATTTAAAATATATATTTATTTTACATTAGTTATAGATTTATAAATATTGGGTTGATAACCGTATATATTGGGGAACTAAAAAGTTCAACACCCAGTATACATATTTAAGTCAAACTGGAAATATATCCACTGTATATCTTAAAAGTAGAAAAATTACTCTTTATTCGATTACAGATTATTAATAACATAGGCCAACAGTTGTTTTGGTGCCGGGGTATTTGGAGCTGATTTCATACGAATTTGATTGAGTCTTGAATTGAAATTTGACATTAATTTTGGCCTAGGAGCTTAAATTTCTAAGATATGACATTTTTGTGAAATATATTTTTTTGTTGCACTATTTTAAGTTATATCTATAGATCAAATAAAAAACTATAACGGAATATATACAAATATCATTATACACAAAGATAGAGGAAAAAGTCGTCGATGAAAGATGACTGGTAGCTAGTCAAGATAAGTCTGCTTGCTACGGTTGTTTCGATTGATTCCAGCAATATTTACTAGGTATAAATAACGGTCATCGAAGTGGTTTTTGGGTTTTCTGCAAACCATCGAATTTTAGATTTTTTCTTTTCGTAATTCGTAAATGTTCTGTACAAGTTTTATAGACCAGAAGGCGGTGCCCAGGTTTTGTCCTGATCACCAAGACTAACAGCAAAGTATCCAAGATAAGCTCTCTTTACAAAATTACTAGTTTTTCTGTTTTCTTTTAACGTGTATTCTCCACATATGTAGCAAAATCTATAACATGATCAGTCATGCCCAGCGAGAACTCACAAACTAACCTAAACTCTAGTTCAAGCGTTGTTCAATTAAGGTTACTTCAGTTACCAGAAAGGCAATGCTTATGCCATCTACTGAATTTCCCTGGAACTAACTCAATTGCAGACTGACAATAGGGCAAATATACTGGAACCAATCCTTGTATAATAATTTTAGAACAACCATACTTGAATGTGTTGAATTAAAAAAAAAACCTTAATAAATAAGTGGGTGTATCTAAAAAAGTAGAGCAGATAGAAAGAAAATGATTTCATATTTAGATTTAGGGCCTCAATTATAGCTAAAATCAGTTCACATTTCACATTTTTATTTCTGGTAGGCCTGTATAATCGTTCTTTTATATTTATACAAACAAATCACTGTGAATTTTAGACCTATATATGAATGGCGAAAATTAATTTTAACACGTTTCAATACCTAATTGGCTAAAAATGTTAATAAAAGCTGGACATAGTTATCAACCCAATAAAACAAAAAATATATATAAATAATATAACATATAATGAGTGGGACAAGTATGACGCTACCATTTTAATTATTTATAGCTTTAAAAAAAAAGCAAAACTATTTTTTTTCTATGATGTTTATTTAGTCCTTCATTGATTAACTTTTGAAAATTATGGCAATCAAATCTTATTCATCAGCAGCAATGTGATGCTGATACTTTGTGTCCTTTTTAACACATTTTCTATAACTTTTGTCAACACATCTGGTGTTAGTGCAGCGATTTCAGCATTCATTAAGAGTCATAAAAGTGCAGGATCTCTAACGAACCTTCTGAAATCAAAGTCAGTATCAAGAAGAATAAATGAAAGGAACAATAATTTGACAAGTCATATTATAGCGAGCTACGGCTACTGAATAAGTTCGAAGAGCTGAAGGTAGAAATCTGGAAAAGGAAGATTTTCCAAAAATAAATGAAGGAAAAAACTGATGGTATATGGGACAGACGATCAAATAAAGAAGTAGTGGAATTCTATAACAATCCCCCCATAATATCAGCAGTAAGAGCTCAAAAAAATAAGATGGCTTGGTTATGTTGAAAGGTTACCTGACAATCGAGCAACAAAAAAGTATTGAAGGGAGGCATATCAAAAGGAGAGGAGGACAATTAAGGGGAAAGTTGATGAATGCAGTAAAGGAAGACCTGGAAAGACTGAAGATGAAAAATTGGAAAAATAAGCTAAGAAATAGATACAAAACGAATCGAGAAAGGTCGCAATATAAGTCACTATATATATATATATATATATATATATATATATATATATATATATATATATATATATATATATATATATATATATATACATAGATACTGCACACGTCTGCACTACACAACAGCCAAACCTAAACAACTGTCACGAATATAACGAAAAAGAATAGCTTAAAAACAATATGGTGGCGTCTTTCTTGTCCCACCCTTAATATAAATAAAACATATAAAAACACAGCAATACTTACATTAATATTGGCTAGTCGTTTGTCTTCGTTTGCCGTACAGGCATGTGCCGAATGTCTTCTAGCATAAATATGACTTGAATTGACGGGTGCTAATTTTAAGGATGTATTTGTGACGTCATTGTCTTTGTTTAAAATGTCTAACAACGTATGTTCGTTGCTCACTAGATGTGAATCCCATCTAAATACAATACAACAATATTAAAAATATTCCAGAAAAGCTATGACTGCTGCTTAATAAGGTAACCCATAAGTTAAAACAACGTATATAAATTTTCTGCACATAGATCGTTTTATTTCTTAATTCACCATCTATAGAACGTTATTCAAACCAACCTCTTAATCCATTCTCTCAAGAAATGTACTAATGAAAACTGGAATGAGGTAGAGGTGGAATTGAGTATTTGGAGCTTTTTTTATTTACTACTTGTCCCTCCATGATTTTCCCTTGAACATATACTTTGAAGCCATTATCAAGAAAATCTAGTTGATTTACCCCGAGGTCTCAATCTGCCTAGTCACCAGGGTTTATCAATAGAAAAATAAGGGTTGTAAACATATTCTGATATATCTAATTCTTGTGACAATAAATAAATATTAGCCGGGCTGCTGGCCTTCTGTCTACCAGTATCTCATTGAAGCCCTCGTCCTAAGTCTTCTTAGGTCTTCATCTTGTTCTTTTAACACGTATTCTTGCTTTCCACACTCTTTTGACTTTTTTACCTCTTTTCATTCTTGTAAGATGTTCAGACCACCTCAACTGACAATCTTCTATCCTAACGGCTGGACTGGTAGTTGTTTCCAGATTAACATGTTTATTATCTTATATTTCTTGTGATGCCTAGCACTTTGCGTAGGTACTGCCTTTCTGTACTTTGTAATTTTGAGCTGGTATTTTTTGGGTAAGAACCTGGCTATCAAAAGCCCCGGCAGAACAAAGATGGTTTTAAAGACATTCATTTTGGTTTTTATCGAAATTTCATTTTTACTGGTAAAAGTATTTCTCAGACAGTGGATTCACTTTCGTTTCATTCGCAGACATACATTTATTTTAGTGTAATGATTTCCATGCTCGATAAAATTATCATTCATCCTTTGCTCAATAAAATTATCTAGTTAAAAAAATCGACGACAAAAATTTTTAACACGCCGAATGATATGAATAGTTGTAGGTAAAGAGCATGCATTTTTAAAACAAAAACCACCTTCCTTTTTTTATCATAGTATTATATTATATTTTTAAATAACTATGTATAATAGCACATCCTGTACATAAATATATTTTTAAACATTTTACTCGTTAAAACAACTTCCATTAAATTCAATATATATTTGACAGGTGAGATAGGATGAAATATTGACATGAAATTCATTAATATACATAAAAACATATTCTGCACAAAATTAATGTTCCTTGAGGAAGGCGCATGCGTCAAAACTTAATATTAGCTGAGAAAGAAATTTCTGTAGCGATTCCTAACATCAAACATTATCATTTCTCGTTTCTCGGGGCACTATAAATTATTCCGAATAGTGTCTCTAAAGTGAAATAAAATACGCATTCGTTAAAATGATCACTTGCTACATAAAAATTATGAGGGAGTTCATTAGATTTTCTTTCAAATCAAATTACTGCTTATTTAAATAGATCCTTGAGTTCGTTTTTGCATCTCAAATAACTTTTTAATGACAGGTGTCAAATTAATATATGATAAATATTCCTTTGAATTAGTAATCAGTCTGAAAGTTACAATTAAGAGAACTTATTTTATTGCGGTTCCTTCGTCCTAGAATAAAATTTAGTTTTGTTCTAAATAACTTTTTAGAAAAATAGTATTTTATAAATTTCTCTCAGTCTACTGCGAAAGGCATGAAATGAATTGGTAAATGATATGAGTATTTCTTCTCAGGAGATAGACAAGATACGTTCAGAACTACGTAAGCTTGGAGACAAAGGTCAATAGGTCCCAGGCCTGGCAATTAAAAACAGTTTTTTTTGCAAATTTTCACTTTATTTATCAATATATATTTCCTTGAAGAGCAACACAATCATTCTAACGCTTTTGCCATTGTTTTGCTTCAACGGTATTTTTCTTCATCAAGAAACAATGCTTAATCAATACACGAAATTCTTTTTTTTCTGCTGATTTGGAAATAGCAAAAGTGATGTCACTTAAAGCACAACAACTCATAAACTAGTAAACAGATTGTCATAAAATTTTGACACATGACGTTTGAAGGTTGCCACGATCGACCACTGGCAAAGTTTTTTCGTAAGTGGCGCCATCTCTATGCCAGACTAGAGACTTATTAACCGATGTATTTTAAAAGAGATGGTGAAGAACTGCTGCACATCAAAAACTGACAACTGACAAAGAATCAGCCAAGGTTAAAGGCAGTTAATATTCACTGACGAGCTGCAGCCCCACAGAAAAAAGAAAAATAACTATTTTTTGTATAATTCATTTTTATATGAGTAAAATATTAAGCTTACACTTTTGAAGAGAACTTACCTATGATAGTTATTACTACCCTCTATTTGACTGAAACTATTTCTGTGTCGATCCACCATTGTAACTTACATTATATCGAAAAAATCAGTTGCACTAAACCTGCTGCACCTACATTAAATAAATGTTTAAATCAAAAACAAAATTACTCTTGTCGGAGACAAACCTAATAATGGTTTTTTATATATATATATATATATATATATATATATATATATATATATATATATATATATATATATATATATATATATATATATATAGTATATAATATAGTAAATATATAACGAGTTTTATTCTCAAAAACTTTTTTTTTTATTTAATGGGATTGGATGGGATTATCGCTTTTAACTCGATAGTTAAAAGCGAGTTTTCAATTTAGTCGAGGAATTTGGAAGGCAAGGTTCAGATTGACCAGAGTCTAGACGTTCTCAAAAATTCGGCATGAAAACTTGTAGGTAAAAAAACTGGTCATAGATCTCATTGTGAAGAATTATAATTTATTTACAAGGGACAATTAGAAAGAACTTTGGTTGTTAAACTCAAAGAGATTTACAACTCTCACTTTTTTAATTTATCAACGCGCGTTTCACTAAGACTGTTAACATCATTAGGAGTTGATTAAAATCATTTTACAAACAATACAATTATTTAGTACATTTTTTTAAATTATATTCCGACATAATTCATCAAAAACAAATTGAAATATACTTTCTACCAATCAAAATAATGAAGGAATCTTCAATATCGTATTTTATAAATTTTCACTGTTGATTATCTAAAATCTACAAACAATAACAAGGAATTAGAGCTTTAAGAAAATTACAAATTAGTAATCAAGGCATATTTTTCTAAAAATAAATAATCAATGTTTTTTATTTGCCAGGACAAGATATAAAATGATTTTATAAATTTCAAGATACTATCGTTAACATAATTTGATTGACATAAAGTTGTTTATAGTTTAGAATAAGATGAGTAGATTAATTTTCGATTTTAAAAGGTCTAGGACTTTGAGCAAAAGTGGAAAATAATTCAACTCAATACATAACACTATTTAATCAAAGTATTACTTAGACAAGATGAAGCTAAACTACAGGCTATAGATATTCCCTAAATCTGTCATCGAGATTTGTTCACACTTTCTAACAATATTTCAAATTAGTTTCTATGCTCTCTGAGCACCAAATTATGTGTTATAAGCACCTCTTTATAACATTTGATTATTTAAAAAAATAATATTCGGTGTTTGAAAAATCTACATGTGCTTCTTTTCTTTTTTCCTTCCAGCATCTGTTCCAATGGAGTTATTTTAACATTTTTTTTTACATAAGGTTGAAAATAATGTAGAACTTGCAAAATATTGTTTATTTTCGTTATTATAACGTTTTAAATTTCGTTATAAAAACAAAGAAAACAATAAACGTATGTCGTTTAAGAAAAATTGTAATTTTGTGTTAATTATAACCAGCTTGTTGTGTTGGTTGTCTACATTTATAGTTCACGTGAATTTAGAGATTAAATAAAGGCTCTGTATATTAATTTACTAGAGTAGATATACTGAAAAACAATAGCAACCATTTGTGTCGATGTGCTTGAAGACAAGATAAGCCAATAAGGAAACGTAAGATAAGGTGACACAGTATCGCCTATTTTTTTCTGTATCTACTTACACCCTTTAAGTTTCTTTGATGATAGTCTCTTTCATTAGAACTTCAAAGAATGTCATTAGAAGATTTCATTCATTAGAAGATTTCAAAAGGTATATAAAGGGGCTTTTTAGAAGCTGATTTTTGAATTAAATAAAATGGTGCTTAATTTTGCTAAAAGAAAATTTTCCAAAAATAAAACAGGACGAAAAAAATACAAAAAAACTCCTGTTGAATTAATTCGAGGTCATTTTTTATAAAATTCAGAATAATATCCATTATTTTTGATGATATCACATCCTTTAGACAACTGACGAATGCCAAAGCGAAATAAACTTGATGGTTTCGACTGAATAAATGTATCAATGCTTTTTCGGATCCCGTCAACTCTTTTTAAAGTGTTTATCAGCCATGTGTTGTTCAAGCGACTGAAATAGATGGTAGTCAACACTTTTTTATGTATGTGCCGATAGTGGGCCTCGCAATTAACGTCGACGATTGGCCGTAATTCATCACTTTCTGCCTTTCGGGTAGTTATAAAATACTCATTTTCCATCACACTTTATAATTTTACTCAGAAAATATTATCTTTTATATCAAGCCAGAAAACTGCAGGCCAGTTTTCTGGGTTTAAAATGTGCGGGAATCATCTACCGTCCACAATTTTACCAAAGTATTACAGGAAGTATTACAGGAAGTATTACAGGAAGTATTACAGGAAGTATTACAGGAAGTATTACAGGAAGTATTACAGGAAGTATTACAGGAAGTATTACAGGAAGTATCAGGAGAACGCATAACGAATGTAATTTTTTTTTGATTCTGAACAAAATTTTGTTTTGTACAGAGTTAATACAGTTTTAATCTGCCGTATAATCTCCAACGATATTGACACTCTCCACTTGACTTTGATCTTGATATTGACTTTGCCCATCTATCTGTTTTCTATTTCATTTTCGTAAAATGAGGGTGATTCTGAAGTAAAATATTCGGTGAGTGCAGTTTTGCTTAGCTGTCGCAGAAGGATTTTTTTTTCCACGAATAAAATGCTCCATAGATCTGAAGAGGTAATCTCACGGTGTAGTATCAGGAGAATGCAGTGTAAGGAAGTACTTCCTAAGCTAACTCCTGGATTTTTTCTTGGGTGATTCTGGCCCTATGAGGTTATACATTGTCATATTGCAGAATAGGTTTTGGATTAAACAGTTTTGGACATTTTTGAATCAAAGCCATGTTTGGTCTATCAGGCTGAGCTCAACAATATTCAGCACTTATGGTTTCATTAACCATAATAAAGACTAGTAAAACCCAACAATGATATGGTAATAATAACACCTGTTTAGTTGTTGACTCCACCTATTTTGTTATAAAGACCCCCGAATTAATATGTATACCTAATACATCCATTTAAAAATGAAGTGCTTTTCTATTTTAGTTCTTACTAAAGGTTCGCTTAATTTCTGAAAACAAACAAAAACAAATAACAAAAACGATCAACAAATAAAACTACAAATGACACAACAACAATATACAATATTTTTACCTAAAAATAAATGATCAAATTTCATTATTTTGCTGGAACAAAATATATAATTATTTTGAGAAGTCCAAAACACAATTGTAAACATGATAATTTTATTGGTATCGAGTTGTTTACAGCTTGAAATAATACACATCGTGTTCAAAACTGAATTATAACTACACACTAACTTTATTATGGATGTAATTTAATTTATTAATCCTATCAGATTTAGTGTCACGCAATTTGGGGGGGGGGGGGGGTCATTTCTTTATGATGGACACGTCAAATTTATATAAAATTTCATGATAAATCCCTTTTTGTTTTCCCCTTTTCTTTTATTTGACCGGTGAAGAGAATTCAAATAGTTCCGATTTTTTTTTATTTTAACTCAACGTCGATAAATCTGATGAATTGAGATGGATCATATAAGTCGAGCATGTTTTCTTTTTATAAATATGTTGACGTATATTATCAGGCAGAAAAAAAACATGTTATTTATTTTTTTGTCGTTTGATATGCAAATGCAAATCTTCAATTATTTCTACACCAAATGTCTAACTACTACACCAAATGTCTGAGTTACTGTCTAACAGAGACAGAGAACGGAGAGTTCCGTGAATATACAGTACCTAACGTATGCTAACACCACGAATGCACTGCTTCGAATGAGCTCTGGGGCGTTAGGCTACTGCGCATCCAAATCTCGGAGGTCAAGCTATGTTGGTTGAGCTGTACACACGACGATGTCGTCGTCCTAGAAGTATCTAAGCACATGACCAACGGCATTTTAGGCTTCTTGTAGGAAATCTACATGAAAATATCTAGCAAGTGTCTGATTATGTTGTTCTATTTAATGGATATTTACTTCCGATGGGAATGCGTATCGACCTTATCAGGTAGAATTTAATGGAACTTGGAATGACACTCTGTTTGCTTTAACGATGAGTCCAGACTTTGTTTATGTGGACATAATATATCTAGAAGAGGTTTTCGGGATGAAAAAGGAAATTTCAATCAGAGATCAACCACCAAAGTTTAAATGTATAAAATACCTGCAAGCATCTTCAAGCTCATCCAAATCAAATTCTATAATGTTAAATTTTTTCGAACAACAAAAAGGAACGGCAATTGGGCAATTCTCTGTCATCGTTCTTAGCCAACTTATTCATGAGTAAATTTGGAACCGAGGCAAAAGATGATAGGTTAGATTTTAATATTTTTATAAAAAACACCACAACTTCGAGATACATTCCTAACGATTCTAATCATAGCTTCCAAAATAAAATGGCTAGTTTAAATTTTATGGTAAATAGAGTAATCAATTTTCCTTTAAACAAAGATAATTATAACAGAGAATTCAAATTAATTATTGAGGTATCCGAAGTGAACAGTTATAATAAGAACATTGTAGATAAATTAATTAAATTATTATTAAGCATAAGTTTAGGAAATTATTGAAAGAATCTTCGACTTTTCAAAAGGATCAGAATTAAAATAAATTCATGGTAATACCGTTTGATCTTCAATTAACACGAGGGCTAGACACAATTTTGAAAGAAAAAGACTTAAGGTTGTGTACAAACCATATAATAAATTAAGAGAAGTCCTGGGTAATCCAAAAGGATAAAATAGATCAACATGAAAAGTCGGGGATTTACGAAATTAGTTGTCAAGATTGTGATCGAAGGTATATTGGGCAAACAAAAAGATTAACGAGATATAAAGAACACAATACCCATATGAGATATGGGAGAAATGAAAAATGTTGTGTTGTGCAACATGCAATCGAACATGACCACAATAATAAAGATATTAGTAATTTAAGACTGGTAAAAAGTGTAAATAATAATAAGGCTTTGGATGCACTCAAATAGAAAAATGTAAGAAAATCATGAACCAGGATAAAGGACCTATCCCATTCAGTCAACTTTTTCAATTATTAATGTAAACCTCAGTAAACTCCACGGTTCATGGTTTTTACACGCTTCATTAGGTATGGTTATCATATATGATGATGATGCTAACATGGTTAGCGAAACGTGTGTCGAGAAGTTTAAAAAAATTGTTTTGGTGTTTAGTGTTTAGAGTTTAGTTAAACTACATACAGTTTGTTAATTATTATTTGTAATAGCAAGATATTGGCTCATACACCAAACTGCATACAGCTCGTTAGATTATGCAGATTTGGAAAAGACTGCGACAATCTGGCCCGGGAAATCTCCAGATTTATGACCGGTAGAAAATCTAATTCAGTCTATTGCCCGACAGAGTTACACACCATCCGTCTTTGATAGTGTCGTTTGGTTTTTGTTATTCAGTGTATTCATCATCGTGGAAAAATGTTTTATGCTTGCTATTGTTGCTTTCTTATGGAAGAAAGTCGTCTTGGGGTAATATTATTCGAAATAATTGTATGTTTCAAATTCTAGGTGATTCAACCCTGGATTTTTTAAATATGCCTGCAAAAACTGACGCCCAGTATTTACGAAAATATCGCCCAGAAAATTTATTCTCCATCCTCTCATTTTAGGAATCACTCGCTCGCAGTTTAAGATAGGACGCATATAATTACGGAACAACTGAGGATCTATTCCCCCATTTCACGACATCCATTTATAAATGCACATCACATATTTATGAACCACGGGTTTATATAACTGCGGAGCATATATTCATGCGGCTGCTTGTCCATCAATGTTTTTTTTTATCATTCTAGTTTTATTCAATGTGTTTTCTGCATTAGTTCTATTAAATCTCTTTAATATATACATGTCTCACTCAGGGTGTAGAATAATCGATGAAAAATATAAAGAACAATACTTTACTTGTTTATTTAATGTTAATATATATATATATATATATATATATATATATATATATATATATATATATATATATATATATATATATATATATATATATATATATATATATTATTATTATTATTAGGTGCGTATAGACCCGGTTGGATCACGCAAAGCATTCTGACTCATTTTCGAGTGTTCCTTCTGATCCTGCACACCTCTCTCATCTTTTCTCCGTGGATATATATATGCGTTTCACAGAAAACAGGACTTTTTCAAAGAAAACACAATTATTTATTATTTTGAATAAAAATAATGATTTTTCTCCTTGCGCGTCAATAAAAACGTTTTACACGGTCAATATGGATCGCAGTCGACGCCTTTTGAAAGGCTTCAATGTCAACATAACGCTGTCCTTTCATCGGCAAATGAAATTTTTCGAAGAGGTAGAAATCAGAAGGAGTCACATCAGGCGAGTATGTTGAATGATTGATGGTTAAAATGCCATTCTTGGTCAGGTGATGAGCGTCAAGCGATGGGACGGCACATTGTCATGCAACAAGCGCCCATGCCTTGTCAACGGTATTGTTGCCCTACACGGCTAATACGCGACCTAAAATATCCAAGATAAAATACGGAGTTGATCGTTTGACTAAGTGGAACGAACTCCTTGTGCACAATTCCCTCCGAATCGTTTTGATTTTTGATTTCTCAAAACGGCTTTTCTTCGGATTTAGCTCGCTAGAGTGCTTCCATTTGACACATTACCTCTTTTTGGTTTGAAATTTTGTCAGAACGTCAGATTTTGTCAGAACGTATAAGATTTTTATTAGTTTAGTTCCTGAGCAACAAAAATATTTTAAAAGCACCTCTTCCTTTTGAAAAGAAATAATTTTCGTTGTTTACGTTTATATCAACAATATTCTCTTCTTTTTTTTCGGTCCATGGCATTTGCACCAATGGAGTTATTTTAACATGTTTTTTACTTTAGGTTCAAAATAAGATATTATTCATATTTCAAAGAAAAATATTATTCTATTCCGACCAAGTTATAATAATTCTTGCTGAGTAAACCCTCATAGAAACGTGCGTTTTTAGGGCGTTTTTTTTACCAAAATTTTAGCAAACATCATTTCAAATCCCCATATTCCCCCTATATAGCACCGTGTAACCTTATCCCATTTCTCAGTTGGAATTATCTCCATATGTATACAGTTCCGAATCCACTGATACAGTAGAAAATAATTCGTCGCGAATTTTGAAGTATATATATTTAAATCGACTACAATAGTTGTTCGGTGTATTGGGGAAAACGTTAGTATAGGTTTACTGTAGCAAGAAGAGATTATTTTGAAAGGAAAGAAATAAATATTGATGAATACATTCATAGTTTGCGTTTTATTGGATCAGGGTAGCCTGAATTTGACTGAAGTAGTATATGTAGTTAAATCCTACAAAGACCGCCTTTTTAAATCATTTATATATGTTTATTCGATTTGAAACCTCATTTGAAAAGTAGAAAAATTAATTTTGAAGGCTCTGAGAAAAGAGAGTTAACGTTTTTTTTTTAATATTTACGTTGCACAAACATTTAATGTTATTGACGCGGGACCTAGAACTCCAAAATAATCTATTTACGCAACTGTAGTAGTGCTATTGGTTTTTTGAACTCAAATGTTTATTTTAAACTTGAAATAACTTTTCTTGGGAAGCCAAAAAGTTCGAGGAAATTCATACATATACGTCGATCTTATAAATAAAACATTAAAAAAACAAAATAGGATATAGGTAAGGAGTAAAAGTTTTCGAAAAGTTAAATGTAAACTACATCGTGATGTGAAAATTCTGAAGAAACTTTTTTTTCAAAATAAGGTGCTGAGCGATTCGATGAATTTAATTTTTATTTCGTTGTCCATTGTTCTCGTTATATTAGGAAAGTTTCTGTGTAGATATTTATTCTTCTTTAACTTTTCACTAACAATACCCATATATAACACAAGAATAAATCACAACAAATATACACAAAGGAATAAAAATATGTATATTCTTTCAAAATTTATACATGGAACATTATATCTACAAAATTAAAGAAAAAACAAGTACCCCTTATACAGGAGTATCATAACAATTTTTGTTGCGAGGGAAAAACTTGAAAAGTTTATACATTATAAAACATATATATATATATATATATATATATATATATATATATATATATATATATATATATATATATATATATATAGTGATATATTCTAAAGGACCGGTAGTTCATAATCTCTAAAAATATGACATAGCTTCATTATGTCTTTTTTGATGTATCATAATTACAACTATGAAATAAACTACTCACAAAAGTTTTAATGCCCTAGAAAATTAATGTACTTCAGTTTATAAAAATGAAAATAAGTTCTTTCGTTCATTGTTGCAAGCATTTTTTTTAATTATAACTCCAAAATTATTTGATGTAATATTAATTAATTAATAAATTATATTTAAATAATGTTATAAATATACTGTCTTTAATTATTACATATTTTTTGAATATTTTAGTCTCTTAATAACAAACTTCATTAAAATATATAGTTCAGATATTTAATTTAAACAAAATCTTTATGTTTAGTGCTTTTTATTGTTTAAATTATATTATTTTTAACAAATTACGGGACGCTCTTAATAATAACTCTCATATACTGAATAACTTCCAAGTAAAAACTTTTCGTATATCTTATTTAGAATATTTAAAATTTATTATAGTTAGTTATATATCTAAATAAACTTAAAGCTTTAATCTTGTTATTTTGTTTAATAATAAAATACGATAAATGATAGTTGCGAGATTATTTTATTTTATGTTCCAAATAGTTAAATTTTATTTAACTCATAAAATTAATTTATTATGCATATGTAAATATTTTATAAAATAATTATATAATTTATTTATTATCATATAGTTTTTGCTTAGAAAATTAATTTATTTTCAAAAATATAATTACTAAATATTAAATAGTGAACAGTAACCCTTTAAATAATAAATTGCGATACGTATGAATAATCACATTATTTGTATTAATAATTATATTCGTTAATTATACTCTTAATTAGGATTTATTTAATTTTTTCCTCAAGTATCCGACGAAATATTTTTGTCCATATAAGAAAAATCAGTCCAATGTTACTTAAAGAATTCATCTTAATTATATTTTAATTTTTAGGGCGCCTTAGAAAAAATCGAGACACTAATATATATTAGGCTTTCACCGTACCACTACGCTCACCTGGTAAGCTGAAGACCTCGAACGTGTACACTATACCACGACAAAAGCACATGTGCACGTAATTCTACTCGCGGATGACGTGCTTATCAAGCTTGCGCACTAACTTACATCGCGATGTTGCCACATTAACACTTTTAGAGTTGAGCCTCTAAGGATATAAGGCTCATAATTCACGTCATATAAACGAATATGTTTTTGGCGCGAATGTAAAGTGCGATTAGCAAACAAATTCTCTTTTCGTCAAGATTTTTTTTACCTCAAATCAAACCAAGTGATATTATTCATTAATTTTTAACAAATTTATTTTTTTATTGTTTTAAATGTAGCTAACATATTCTCAACTCAAGAACGGTTCTATAAGGGAATTAAAAAAAATTATAATAAGTAATAGAAATGGGGATTAAAAAAATCAGATTTAAAAAAATCAATGTAGCCTTTCAAATTAATTCCTGCCCTTCACAGAGACGAAATATTTAATATCAAAGTCCTTTTATAATTGAGATTAATTTTATCTATATCGATTTTAATTAAATTGGTCTTGTGTTCAAATTTGTTTTTATCGTATAAGAACAAAATTTATTGTATAAATTAAAAAGATGGAGACTGATCTAATATACGAGTTGTACATCATTATTTACATAAAATAATTTCATCTTTTATCGTCTATAATATATTTCACCTCAAAGTTGATTTCAATGACGTGAAAGGACTTCCTAAAGGTTTTTTTATAGACAGTTCTTAATACTCACTAATAAATAAATCAAAAAACTCATTATTTAACACATACTTTAATTGCAGACAGGAAGAACTGAAATATTTCCAAAAGAATAATTTAATTCTTAATTTTAGCTTTATCTAAAGTATACAATAATGTTTATACAAATTTTATATTTTTGAACAGTTAGAAACTTTATCTTAATCGCCATTTGCGGAAAGCAAATTACCAAAAATAAATCAAAACTTCCAAAAGCTTATTTGCCATCCATCCAGAAAGATTATTTCCCTTACAGTTTATTCGTTTACATTTACGAAGAATTTTGGTACGAACAGAGTTATTTTTATACTGACAAAACGTCTACAGATGTCACGGGATCTAATTAAAATGACAAGCTTTTAAACATCGGATTAGAAATGAAATGATGAATGTGGCAACAGGGCTGCGAGCTTGGTCGTCTCAACTGAAAAATATACGAATTTAACAGAAAATGATCAGAGCCGTTTATATTTTAAAAAAAGAGTTGGAGAGGAGGAAGTTAAACTGTTTTTTGAAATTATAACCTGTTATATATTTCAAGCATGGAAAGATTTAAATTAAAAGTTATATCTATACGATTTAAAAAACTAGTAATAAATTCACAATATACGAAAACAAGTTTATTTATACGAATGAAGATAAGAATAACCTGAAACAATCCATTTTAAAAAGTGACAAAATGTCCGAAGAGGTCTGGAACGTCGTCAAAGGATCTAATCCGAAATAGATGGGCAAAACATTGGATTAAAAATGGGTTGGACGATGTGGCAACCGCGCAGAGCAAAGGGCTGTGCTCCCGGCCGTTCCAGCTGGAGACCGGCAGCTGGCGTTAGCGCTCGATGCAGCAACTTCGCTGGATTTTGCTTCTTGCTCGGCCTTTCTACCTGTTTGAGACGACAAGTTGATGAGACATTGGCCGCTCCGAACCCTACCGGGGACCCTTCGAAAATCCCCTTCCTAAATTCTATAAAAAAAAGAATCCCTTTATCATTCTTCATTTACACCAACATGTTTAAACTTGTTATATCATCTTTAGTTTGTATCAACAATACATCTACATGTTATAAATTTCGCTTAAAGACGAATAAAGTATTTCTGCGCCATATTTTATTTATTTTAACATGTTTAAACTTGTTATTACCGAAATTATCCGGTCGATGTTTTTTATTTTTAGAATAAATAAATGTTTAAAATAGTTGCATATCTTGTTTCATTATATAGATAAGTTCATAAAATTAAAATACTTTGTAATTATTGTAAAAAAGCTTGAAACTATTACATACTTTGACGGGAGAGAGCAAATATTAGAACAAAATGTAATGTAGTTAATTCAGTCTCAAGCTTTCATAAATCTACTAAATCAGTCCTAATTTTTATATGGAAAAGACAATAATTTATTTTAACAATATATATATTTCAAAAAAGCATCATATATATATATATATATATATATATATATATATATATATATATATATATATATATATATATATATATATATATATATACCTAGGGATGGAGATGAAAGAATAAAAATGAATAGATGACCCCCCTAAGTGACGAAAGGAAAGTGGAAGCCCTCACTTCCCAGGATATGAACTGGCAATAGCGGAAAGTAATACGACCCTGTCCTAACGTAAGAAGAAAGAAGAAGAGGAAGAAGAAGATATGTAATAGTTGATTTGCTTTACATCAATTTTCTTCAATCTGTTCTCTCGTTACAGGGCAATGAAAATTGATCATAGAGACCTTGCGATTCAACACCATTGAACTTTCTTAAAAGGTCCATTAAACGTTAGCCAACATAAAATTGTAAGAAAAGGTCAGCCATGTGTAATGTATACCTGAAAATTGTAAGGTTTATTAGTTTTAGCTGAGAGTCCCCTGGAACCACTTTTGGTGTTCTCATAGGGCAAGTAGTTGTCCAAACAAAAAAGCAAGATTAGTGCTGTTTGTAGAGAGGATCCTATTAGTCAGTTTAAAGGCAGAGATTTTGGCATGAAAAACCGGCATTACTCTAACCATCCGACAAGCACTGATTTCGAGGAAATAAAGCCATAATATTATACAAAGATCTGGATTACACTTGTTGGAATTCATTTTCTTCTCTCACAGAGCAACACAAACTATTTCTGATTTTAACCAAGCCTAATAATAATATAAATAGGTCTATATAAATAGGTCTATATAAATAAGTAAATGTAATTTTACGGAAGAAAAGGCACAATTTACGATACACAATATATAAATAATTATACAAAACTTTCAGACCGAGTATACGTTCCACGTTTTGCTCCGTAACATAATACATATTAAAGTTAACTGGCTTTTGTATAAAATGAATTAATTGTGAAAATACTCATCCTGAACTTTACTGTGAAACTTTTCACCTTAATTGAGATAGCTTAATTAATTACATACAAAGCAATTTAGCAAGTTTCTGCCTTTGATATCGGGAATAATTCTCGCAATCTTCCCTTCTGAATTGTGAGTTTCAAAAATAAATTTTACTGTTTGGTTAAATCGGTAAATTGTAAAGTTTGGTAAATAATGTTTGATATCATATTCCGTGCGTCTCTAAACGCACGATATCAATTGAAATTATTTACATTTCGACATACTCCCATCTAAAATTCAATATACAGCAGTTAATTCGGTTGGTACGTGGATAATCTAAAATGTTGTATTTGCTAATACGTTGCTTCAATCTTTTAAAGGTTAATAATTTTTGTAATTTATTACTTCATTGTGCTTATTGACAGTCATTTTTTTTATTATCCCTTTTGGACATTTTTTAAAATTAACAACTTTCTTCACACTGATTATAATATATGAGGTCTATATTATTCGATTTATCAGTACTGCTCATTTCAATCTATACAAACCAATCTTGGCACAAGTATTCTGATTAACTCCGCCAAACACACCAAACTCACATTATGGTTATATGAATATTTGAATAAATAAGATAAATTGTTTAAGAGAAAATGCAAGCCTTAACGATCATTTGTAGTAATATGTTTATATATTCTATATATATATATATATATATATATATATATATATATATATATATATATATATATATATATATATATATATATATATATATATATATATATATTATATATATATATATATATATATATATATATATATATATATATATATTATATATATATATATATATATATATATATTATATATATATATATATATATATATATATATATATATATATATATCATCCATCATATCATATATCATCATCAGCCTGTATCGATCCACTGCAGGATGAAGGCCTCTTCAGCATGTTTCCAACTTTCACGGTCATAGGCTTTCCTCTGCCACTCGGGTGCAATATACTTAACGATGTCATCAATCCATCGTGCTTTCGGTCTTCTTCGCGGACGATCAAGCGGTATGCACTCCAGGATTGCCTTGGTCTATCTGTCGTCCCATCGCCTCGCTATATGTCGCCTCGCTATATGGCCTGCCCATCTCCATTTCAATTGCTTTGCTCTTCCAATGATGTCACAGACTTTTGTTTGTTCCCTGATCCATACGCAGGACTTTCTGTCTCGTCTTGTATTGCCGAGCATACATCTTTCCATTCCCCTCTGTGCCACCCGAAATTTTTTAATTGATTGCGATGTGTGTGTCCAGTTTTCACTTCCGTATGTTATACCGGGTAGAACGCACTGATCGAAGACTTTTCTTTTCAGGCAAAGTGGGAGTCTGCTCTTAAACACTATGTTGAGCGTACCAAATGCCTGCCAGCCACATTTATCACACCGTTCCATCTCCCGGACGGTATTTCCCTCCATTGAAATCCTCTGCCCAAGATATATGAAGCTGTCCACTATCTCCAAATCCCTTCCTAAGACTGAAATTCTTCTTTCCTGAGCGAAGTTATTGAACATAACCAGACTCTTTTTCAGGTTTATTGTCAAGCCAAATGGTTCGCCAGCCCTTTTCAGTTCTTGTATGCGTCTTTGCAGCTCCTTTGGGTCTTCTGAAATGAGAACAATATAATCTGCAAATCTAAGATGGTTTAAGTTTGCACCATTGATCTTTACACCATCCTGTTCCCAATACAGTTTACGGAACACTTCTTCAAGGCCAGCCGAGAAAAGAATAGGCGATATTGCGTCACCCTGCCGTACACCTCGTTCTACATTAATGCCCACTTCAAGATCATCAAGGTGAATTGTGGCTGTAGCTCCATCATATATCGATTCTAATAGGTTTACATAGGCTCTCTCTACACCTTGGCTAAGAAGTGCATCCATTATCGCATGCTTTGAGATGGAATCAAATGCTTTTTTGTAGTCCATAAAAGCCAAGCACAGTGGCATGGTGTATTAGTTGTGCCTTTCTATGGCCTGCTGTACAACCTGGATGTGATCCATTGTACTGAATCCACTTCTGAATCCTGCTTGTTCTCTTGGTTGTGCGTCATTCAGTTTTTTAAATATTCTTTTAGAAATTATCTTAGTGAAAACTTTGTACATTACTGATA